>CM067522.1:19803090-19808090 GCA_034509495.1 Acestrorhynchus altus | reverse complement strand
ATGACAGGTTCAAGTACGAACGCCTCACAGGTGAGTACTACAATCCTGCATTCGCTGTGGAGTGACATCCTGCCCCCAACTGCTGATGTGACCATTTGGGGAGCCATCGCATATGAGAGTGAGTCACCTTTAGTAGTGACATGAGGGACACTAACAGCTCAGTGAGGTGTCAGACATCCTGCAGCCATGGGTTCCCTCTTATGGAAGGTCTTCCAACTGGCACTTTTCAGCAGGTCCCACACACAGCAAGGGTTTCCCAGGAATGTCTCCACCAGATGGTAACACTTGGCCTGCCCGGTTGTCAGGTTTATCACCAATCATGCGTTTATGGGAGCAGCTGGGACACCAGCTTTGGAAACCCACAAGTTTGAAGGATCTATAGGCACAACTGCAACATCTGTGGGTAAACGTGCTGCAGGATGCCATACAGAACCTGTAGGTCTCCATACCGAACCGTATCTCATCTTATATCCAGGCTAGAGACTTAACAGGGTACTAGAGCCTCCTTTCAGTTGTAGTTTTCCCCAGTAAAAAGTCATCCGTTCACTCTAATATCATAATCACTTACACATATCTTCATTCCATTCCATTCCAACATCTTGGGGATACTGGTCCCTACTAGGGGCACCTGGAACCAGGAGTGAGCAGGTAGGGCTGGGCAATATATCATCAAAATATTGAGATATATTTTGTACAAAATATAAAAAATGTCCATGTTATGATGTTATATCTGTTACGCAGGTATAACAGCATGAGTGGGTCGTCTGTGAGGAACTGGCTTGATTTCCGAAGGGACGACAATCTAGTACAAGAGTACAGTCTTGTTCAAATTGTGTTGTAGAAACAGCGTAAATAATGGTTACAATTTAAATATACAGCATCACCCCCAACTCCCCAACTCCCAAAAGTATTGTTGGAGCCTCGTCATTCCAGAGAACACAGTTCCACTGCTCCACAGCTCAATGCTGGGGGGCTTTATACCCCTCTAGCCCACGTCTAGCATTAGACATGATGCCAAATAGAGTCCTATTCTATAGCAAGTCCTTCTCTACAGGGACTAGACAAGCTGAGTGTGCATTTGCATGTTTTTCTTTGTCAACATCTGGTGCAAATTAGAGTTTAATGCTAAACGCATTTATTAGAAGGGGTGTGAGAGAGGAGAGCGCGAGAGTAAGAAAAGGAGAGTGAGGGATATCCGGATGTGTAATAGTAAAGCTGCTCGCCACTCAGTCAATTAACACAGTGTGTCTCTCTCGCTGTCTCTCTCTCTCTCTCTCCACTCAAAAGCAGAGATGATGGCGTGTGCAAAGCGGGCGAGTGAGCGCAGCACCGCGGAGGGGTCAATGCGCTTCTGTCCCACAGAGACGCTCAATAAACACGTCGCTAAAAGCAGGCAAGTCGATGATAATTGTGTACAGATGGCCGATTATACTGTGCAATTAAAGAAAAGTAGAGCGCAGTGCATTAATCTTTCGGCAAAGTTGGTTCTGCCTCCAACATTTCACTTCACTTTAACGTACACGGTGGCGAGAGTGTGCGCACGCTATAGATGTTTGACTCTCTAATGAATCAGCTCCATTAGGAATACTGCACACCGCCCTTTTCACTTTTAATGGAAATGACTATATAAAGAAATAAAAAAATAATTCTCATCCTCTGACTCCACACAGTATCAAGAATAAAATGGAGTAGAACATAGAATGTAAGTAGAACATCCTAAGCCCATCGCCCAGCACAGGCCAACGTCGCTCAGAAAACAGTCCTCTGGCTCAAAGGGTTCCAGCGACCTCCTTATTAGGATTACTGAGCCGTCTAGGTCTCACTGGTGAGGACAGGAACGTGTGAAACCTTGCTGACACCCCTTTCAGCTCTTGACTGTCCACATGTAGATGCTCAAGCTGCATGCAGACTCTGACTGATCAGTGAAAGGGGGCGGGGCTAATGATATCACTGACCCAGATTTTGGGATACAGAGAAAAATGAGAAGGGAGGAGCTGTTTGCTCTCGGCCTTTGCTCACAACGTTGTTCAAATTTCAGAATAAAAGTCTTTACTTGAAAAAAAAAAATATTATATATATATATATATATATGGGATTAACTGGATTTCTATGTGGGATAAAATGTGTTTTAATAAAAGAAAATATTAAAAAATATTCATTTTGATTCAGACATGGTCAGATTCATGAAAACTGATCATGCAACACCGGTACCTGACTGTTGTGCTCAATCTGAAGCGGCTGTGTGCAATCAAGTCCTTCTGACAGTAATGTTGTAGAAGTATAGTGTAGAGGCTGAAGCAAACAGGCTTTAATTAGTTGTGATTTCAGAAGATTATTGTTACAACACAGGAAAGAGTTCAGACTTTTACGAGTTAATAGGAACGATGTTAATTGTGCTTTTCTGCTCCATATTCCCAGTAAAGCAGTTAGGCTGTATTAGATGGTGGAATTCGGAAACCACAGCAGTAATAACAGTTACCGAATCTCTGCCTCTAATAACCGGCTCTATTAAAGGTCTACAGGCCTGAGAGCCTCCGCCACCTTCACTGGTCATCACACATCTCTAATTTCAGAACACAGCCAGAGAGAAGAGTAGCTGTCGGACCCTGAAACGTCCGCAGTCACACATAATTGTGCATAATGTACTTTTACACCCAGAAAACTTGGCTTTAATGTAAAGCTCACAAACTTACTTTTGTTAAAAAACAAATTCAAACCAAATTTGGAATTTATTCACTGCATTAATGTAAAATAATCTAATTCATTCTTTAATAATTCTTTAATTAAACTTTTTAATCCACTGTGTTGTGCACACGGGAATTAACCCATCCACACACAGTGATATACACTAGTGAATTCACCCACCAGGGGGCAGTGAGCACACGTGCCCGGAGCGGTGGGCAGTCCTATCCTCAGCACCCGTCCTGCCAGTTCAGGGATTCGAACCAGCGACCTTCCAGTCACGAGGCTGATTCCCACACAATCAAGTTTATAGTTTAACATACTTTCATTCACCAAGATTCAAGATTTCAAACGTATTTGTAGGAGACACACATACCAGATTTTTAGGAGATCCTAGACAATTCTAATATGACCTCATATCAGGTGTAGAAATGTACAAAATGCAAATATCTGTATGAATCTCACCATGTTTTGGTCAAAATAATGACATGTACCTACAATGCAGTGTGATTTTTGTTTATATGCACTGAACAACACATATCTCAGAGATCCTGTTGGAAATCTATCATCCAGAGTGATTTTTATTCGTAAGGATTATATTGACATGGATGTTTATAATGATAAGTCGGAAGCTGGAAGCTTCTTTGGCATTTAAGCCAAAAGGGGATTTAATTCAGTTTGAAATGATTTAATTCTAGGAGTTTTCAAAGCTGAATTACTCTCTAACAATTCATCGCACAAAGAGTCTTGTGGTTTGTTATGCTACGTGCATCGTGTCTGTAGGTTACTCTGATCCTGAGTTATGAAGCAAAGTGCAAAGTGCGGATCTCGGGTCCGAAGAGTCAAACCGCTAGAATTAAAACCTCAGACTAAAGTAGCAGCATGTTCTTACGGTGTATTTATATTTACAGTTTAATGATAATAATTAAAACGTTCACACATAAAATTGCCAAATTGACATTTCCATATAAAGGCACATCATTTACACATAAAGTGCATAATTTACACCCAACATTCTGCACCGAGGTGCGAGTTGGACTACAGGGGTTTTTCACCGACGCTGCTGCTTTTATTCTCATTTTCTGACCCGTGGGAAACGTCCATTCATCATACTGTGTTATTACGGCCCTGCATGGCAGATCCTCTACGGCGCAGGATAAATATAGAGTACAGGTCCATTCATCCCTCCCTCCCTCTCTCTTTCTCTCTCTCTCTCTCTCTCTCCGAGCTAATGAGGGAGGAGGAATGAGAGGAAGCATCGGAGATGGGGCGAGACAAGGAGAGAGGAAGAAACGAGAGAAAAGAAAGAGAGAGAGAGAGAGAGAGAGAGAGAGAGAGAGAGAGAGTGGAGGGGGGAGTCTAAGCTGTTATAAGACCACACTAAGTGAATAAAGGGAATTATGTAGTGCCGACTGAGTTGCTTCCAGACCATAAACAAATATTTACATCAATATTAAAGAGATGTATGACGACAGAGCCGTCTGTGCTGTCGGAAGAATGCTGGAAGATTTGCCATAACATTAAAACCACCTGACTACCTCTGTGTAGGCCTCCCGCTGTCTAATACACAAATATTGCATTAATATTTATATTCATATATATATAAAAATCTGTCTCCTGTAGAGCTGTGGGAAAGTCTATGTGTCCACTGTTCTGTCCCTCCTGACCATTGCAAAAGGTCAGATTTATCCTCATTCACATCAGTAAAAAGCTTTTTTATGTTCAATAATAATTTATAACGTGAAATATTTTAATTTTCAAGTCAAAATTCGTCCCTTGGGGTAAATTTTGACTTGGAACTGAAATACCCACGTCTGATATTACTCCGCTCATAATCAGCCGACATGGTTGAAGTAAATCTATGAAATGTTCTACTTTCAAACTTACACACTTATAACATTATTAGTAAAAATGTTACAAATATTAAAAAAATCTTCATAACCATCTCAACATTGGAAGTATGAGACAGATGTTAATTTAAGATGATTTGCCAAATATTTGATCAAATTACAGGAATTAAACCAATGTAATTTGTTATGTAATTAATAGGTTAATTATGACAACTAATTCTACTATCCTGGGACAATCTGTGAATGACCCAATAGAACCAAGTCAAAAGCCTTGGAACCGGTCAGGCCTAGATCTCAGCATTTAGTCACATTCTTGATTTTATGACATTTTAAACTCTAAACTTTAAAGTCTTAACTTAGTCCTATCCCCCTTTGATGCAATATAGACATGGTCTTCACCCCATTTAGATGTAGTTTAGACTCAGCTCAGACCTGGTCTCGGCCTCCTTTAGACTCAGCTCAGACCTG
>CM067522.1:19757823-19778437 GCA_034509495.1 Acestrorhynchus altus | reverse complement strand
AGGTTAAGGCATTCAGACAGAGAGACAGATCGAGGTTAAGGCATTCAGACAGACAGACAGATCGAGGTTAAGGCATTCAGACAGACAGACAGACAGACAGACAGATATAGGTGAAGGCATTCAGACAGACAGACAGATAGACAGATAGAGGTTAAGGCATTCAGACAGACAGAGAGAGGACCTTGTTTGAACTTCTGATTCTTGTGAAGTGAGTAGGTGTTACAGAGAGAGAGAGACAGAGGAGGGGGTGACTGAAGGCTATTTAATCATTTACTGTACAAACACACACACACAAACACCCACACACACAAACACACAAACACACACACACACACACACACACACACACACACACACACACACACACACACACACACACACACACACTGTCTGAGTCGTCTCTCTCAGTGGACCCATGATGTGTTTTGGCTCCTCCAGAACATTCTTCTCTTGCTGTTCTGTAAAGTGGCTCTGAAGGAGGAACACACCATACGACCCTACTGGAGAGGAACCTGTGTGTGTATCTCACTCACACACACACACACACACACACACACACACACACACACACACACACACACACACACACACACACACACACTAAGCACCTGCTGAGGTTTTTGTCAGTAAAGATAATGATTTTGGTGGGTTTGGTAATAACACTGTAGATCCCTCTGCTGTTTCTCCTCTAGAAACAGTGTTTTTACACACACACAACAGCTGCTGTGTTATGGAATGTATGGGTGTGATAAAGAGTGTGCTAAAGGTGCAGAAAATGTCTGGATTGTTTTAGCAAGTGTGGTGAATGTTAGGGTGAGCTCCAGGTGTGTTAGAGCAGGTTAGATTGTTCTGAGGGTGTTGGAGTGTGTTACAGAGAAGAGTGTAGGAAACTCGTTGGAATGTGCTCAATGTGTGTTATAGAGTGTATGTTGTGTCGTAAGAGTGTTCTTACAGGGTGTGATGTTGTGTGGTGTGTTGTGTAAGAGTGTGTGCTGGAGGTGAGTAGGGGCATGTGGAGGATGCTTATTGAATCATTAGTAGGTATTGAATACTTATTGTGTAATGAATTGTATGTGTTAATCAAACCACATAGAGGAAGCTGGGTTTAAGGGGTTAAATGATGTTCAGTTTGCTAAAATAAAAAGAGGGAATATGCACTGTGTGTGTGTGTGTGTGTGTGTGTGTGTGTGTGTGTGTGTGTGTGTGTCTGTGTGTCTGTGTGTCTGTGTGTGTGTGTGTGTGTGTGTGTGTGTGTGTGTGTGAGACTTTGACATTTCAGTTTCTTTTGGGCGGACCAGAAGTGTTCTATTACTTTGGCCTTTTTCTTGCCCAAGTGTGTGTGTGTGTGTGTGTGTGTGTGTGTGTGTGTGTGTGTGTGTGCGAGTATGTCTCCACATGACACACCGTCAAGCTGCTGCGCTCCAGTCGTCTGTCTCCGCAGTTACCGTCTGCTTCAGACCACAGCGCCACAGCAACCACCACTATTCACACTCAGGAGTCTGTCACTTACATCACACACACACACACACACACACACACACACACACACACACACACACAGTCTATCTCTTTTTTTCCCATTACTTTGTCTTGGCTGATCGCCAGCAATTAGAAACATGAATATGACACCAGCTTGTGTGTGTGTGTGTGTGTGTGTGTGTGTGTGTGTGTGTGAGTGAGTGAGTGAGTGAGAGTGCGTGCGTGTGTGTATAGTATATCACTTTATCTCTCATAAATAATGGGTTTAGATAACCGGGAGCTATACTCTGTATTCTAAATACAAAGCGTCTCTCTCTCTCTCTCTCTCTCTCTCTCTCTCTCTCTCTCTCTCTCTGTATCTCTCCCTTTATCTCCATCTCTCTCTCTCTCTCTCTCTCTCTCTCTCTCTCTCTCTCTCTCTCTCGCTCTCTCTCTCTCTGGGGCAGTGTTTAGATGGAGATAAAGTGTGTAAATGGCCTGGCTGTCAGTAAACATGCTTTATTGACCGCGTCCCATTAACCTCATTCACTCTGAGTGAACGGCTAACACAGCCTGCAGCGCACGCACACGCACACACACACACACATCAAATACAATGAACGTTTAAAACATTGACTGTGTGTGTGTGTGTGTGTGTGTGTGTGTTGTAGTGAGGTTCCAGAAGGATTCTGAGCACTGCAATCTGTCAGTGAGTAAACGAGCATATAAACAGGGGGAGATGGAGATGAAACAAAAAGAAAGAAATAAAGAGGTGAAAAATTCAAAGACAAACAAAAAAAAGAAAACTTATGAACGAAAAACAGAAAAGTGACACTAGAATGAAAAAAAGAAAAAGAAGAAAATGAAGTTTTATCTTCCCTCACTTTTTTTCTCTCCTGCTCACTTCTCTTCTCATCTCCTCCTGTCTCCTCTGTCCTTATCACTTCTCCTTTTTTCTTCCTCGCCTCCTTCTCCTTGTTTCTTCTCCTCTCCTCCTCTTGCCCCCTCTCCTCTTGTCTTTTGCTCCTCACTCCTCTCCTCTTTTCTGCTCTCTTCATTTCCTCTTTTATTATCTCCACCTCTCTCCTCTTCACTTCCCCCTACTCATCTGAACTCCTCACCTCCTCTTCCTCTCCTTCTGGCCTGTTCAACCGCTCTCCTCTCCTCCTCTTTTCTCCTCTGTGTGTGTGTGTGTGTGTGTGTGTGTGTGTGTGTGTGTGTGTGTGTGTGTGTGTGTGTGTGTGTGTGTGTGTGTGTGTGTTTGGGCTTTTCTCTGATTGTCAGTGGCAGGAAAATCAATACAGCCTCACACCAGCAACCACCTCACACCAACACCACCTCTACCTGCAGTGTGTGTGTGTGTGTGTGTGTGTGTGTGTGTGTGTGTGTGTGTGTGTGTGTGTGTGTGTACAGTTGACTGATGCAGGTTGAACTGAAGGTCAGCTATAGAAAGTGTTAGAGAGGACATGAGCACTGACACTGTTACAGAGTGGATGATAATGTAACACCACACAAGCACAAACACACACCCACACACACACATACATACACATACACACAGTGTGACGTTATACTACGGCATTTAAAAGGCTTTTAGAGGAAAGTAGTAAAACAGTGTGAGATGTTGAAGGTCAGCTCAGGGAAGCTGTGTCTGTAGGACCTAAATTATGTTCTAAGCATTCAGGGTTCAATACATTGGCATGCAAATGTTTGGACACCCTCTGGTCAAAATGACTTACTGTGAACAGCAAATTGACAATGAAATGGTCCTGTCCACAGGACGTCTTTCCAAAATGTCCCAGGTATGTTTAGATGTTCTTTGGCAAACATTTGATGCTCAGCTTTGTGATGAGGATGCAGGAGAGGTTTTCTACTGATGACTCTTCCACGAAGGCCATAATCATGCTGAATGTTGCTGAATTGTAGAACAGTGTACTAGACTCCAGAGTCTTCTCAATCTTCCTGAATGTCTTATGCAGTCAAGCTGGGGTTCTGGTTTGCCTTTCAAGCAATCCTATGAATTTCTGAAAAATGTCTTTAGCTACCGTTTCATAATCACATTTCGAAACTGCGGAAATGGCAACCTAAAAATGCTTTGCTATCTTCTAATATCCTTCCCCTGCTAGGCAGCTGCTTAGAAGAACCCATGGCTGCTGTTTTGTGGGACACGGTTAGAGGAGTCAATTAGACGTGGGACTACAAATCAACCCCATAACATTCACCAAACAACACTCAAACACTCTAACACCTCATTGAAACCACTTGGGACTGCTGAGTAAAGCCAGGGCCACCAATTGAAACAGAACAACAACTGCAAATCAACCCCACAGCAACTACCTAACAACACCCTAGCAACCATCTATTTCATCTCAGAGTTCCTGAAATCATGTACATAATCACTCCTCAAGCCTGCCATTAGGAGGCGCTTCTTTGTGAACTCGGGCTTTTAAATCAGAGTAAACAAATAAACCCACTCCCTCTCTCTTTATTTTTCTCCTCTCTTCATCTCCCCTCTCTCTATTCCTCCTGACAGTTCGGCCCTTGCCGCCGCCACTGCATCAGGAGAAGCACTAAAGCAGAGGAAGCAATTTTCCCACTGCCGTATAAAAACTGCAGCTGGACGTGTGGCGGGCAATTACGGCTGATGCCGACAGCTTTAGGGTGACGGGCCCATCGTAAATTTCCGGCTCCGCACGTCACTGGGGACTTTCTACACACTACAGATCTCAGGATATACCGTCATAAATCCCGGGAAACCCCACAACCTTTCTCCCCCTCCAGAGCTCCTCAAGGTTCAAGAGGGAGTTCTAGGAGAAAGCTCAGCTCCTCCTAGAGGAACAAGACCTAATTTGAGCTGGAGGAGAGTGCCAGGGTTAAGGAACAACTCTGTGGGGAAAGGGAGTGACGGAGAGGGATGTTGTAAGGAAATAAAGAGCTTCACTTGAAAAGGATGTTGAACCAGGGTTCTCTGAAGCATAGCAGTAGAACCACTTTTAGGTGTCATCCACATTCTCAGTATTCAAGAACTTCTTTGTCCACATCAAGAGTGTTCTAGAGACTCTTTCTGCTGTCTGCCGTCCCACCAAATCCATCAGAAGAGAGCGTAGATTTTCTCACTTTAATGATCCCCGTGGTGCTGAAACCAAACGGGTGGGTTTCCTAAACAGTTCGTAGAGTTAAGGACTTCGCAACCTCCAGGTTAAGACTTTACTTTCCCAAGACCCTTCATAACTAACTCAGTACTTTAACTCATCCGTAAGTACTCTGACTCACACAAAACTCACTAATCTCTTAACTACAAGCATTTTCCAAAACCTTAAGCGACTACCTTAGAACTGAAACTCATTTGTAAGTATTCTGTCCAATTTGGAACTCACGGTTCTTAAAATTATACCTACAAACCCAGGGTTTTACGGTAAGGTGCTGCACACTCTTCATGGAACCACTCCACACACACTGATACACATGTATACAAACTAGTGATTTCACACACTAGGGGGCACTGAGCATACATGCCCAGAGTGGTGAGTGGTCCTATCCACAGTGGCCAGGGAGCAGCTGGGGAGCTAAGTGCCTTGCTCAAGGGCACTTCAGTCCTGCCCTGCCAGGGAATCAAACTGGCACCCTTCAAGGCCACAGCTGCCCCCTGATGTAATACATAATGTAGTATTTAAACACATTACTAAACTCACTACTCCATTAGTAACTCACTTTTCTTAAGATTACAAATGATTCCCAAAACCCTTTGTAAGTAATGTAGTACTTAAACTTGTTCTTAAGCATTCAGATCTATCAATATATCGCTGCTGTCATACAAACATCTCAATTTCTGCCATTTTTCATATAATGTGAATTTGGCTGTTTATATTATAGCATGTTTATATTGTATCAACACTTCATGATGAATCAACCAATTTAAATGTTCCAAAAATAACTTGGAATGAAATATGTTTACATTGTCTTCCATTTAAAGTTAAGAAGGATTTCTGTTTCTCATGAAAACTTTTTTTTGCGTGACATAAACGTTACAATAACAGGAATAACAGTCCTCTCTGGTCTATATTCACATCCTATCAAAATGCTATTAAGACGCATTACGATGTTGTCTTATTTGGATACCATATTAACCTCTACCCAGATGTGTACATATGAAATAATAAAAAACAACCGTGGAAGTATTACGAACGGTGATGAAGTGAGAATTAAGCCATGTTGCTCCTAAAAATAATGCAGACTGACCTTTCATTGGTCAAGATGGACTTTCTCTGGCAGAACATGGAGAGGGAGGAGGAGCCTGGAGCCACCTCCTGTTTGATTTCCCACAGTGCTGGGGTGCTGGGCTTCACCGCCACAAAGTTAATGCCTTCACCGTACTGTGCTCTGAGAAAGGAGAAAACACACAGGTCAGGAGATACACACATACAGAGTGCAGAGTGCACCATTAGAGCACTAGGATCACCCTTCTGCTGCGAGCTGTAGATGCTTTATGTGTTTAAATTTGCACCTCCTACAATTTCATAAGAAAACAACCCTTTATTTGACTGTGAAGGAGTTCATTTCATAAACCCTTCCACAGTGTTTTAGGTTTGGGTACCTTTACTGTTTTTAACGACTGAACTGAACTGCATTCTTATCATTTGAAATAGTTGATATCATTTTTTTGTCCTCTTCTATTTATTCTTTCAGAATAAATTCTACACAGATTTTAACTTTATTGTTAGACTTTATACCTTTAGAAAAAAACTTATTTTGAATTATATTTTAAGGTTAAATTCAATACACCTCTGTACATTCAGGATAATTTCTACATGTCTTTTCATTTTAAGATTTAATTCTATACACCCTGCCACTTTCAGAATTAATTTTACACAGCATTTAATTTTTATATTATATGCACGTTTGTACTTTCAGAAAAAATGACACGTTTATATTTTAAGGTTGAAATCTACGGATGGATGGACGGATGGATGGATGGACGGATGGATGGATGGACGGATGGATGGACGGACGGATGGACAGACGGACGGTCGGACAGAGAGAACTTCACTGGTTCCTTGGGAGGGTTTCCTCAGGGAAATTAAGGAAGAGCTAAAAACTACAGAACTCCAGTCGAGGCAGCCGTCTCACACAGTGCCAGGAAATATGTCAATTGTACATGTTTCTATTTTAAGGTTAAATTCTACACTTTTGCACTCTAATTCTAATGCTTGCATATGTTTTGCACTTTAAGGGTAACCTCTACATTCCTGTTTGTGCACCTTTGTGATAATGTAAGAGAAAACATTTCCATGCTTTGATGTTTTACCTCAGGGCAAACTGCTGCATGTTTGTATTGCAGGGATAACATTTCAACACCTAATCAAGTGAAATCTATTTGTATCCTGCTTTTGTAAACTGGTGCCGCAAAGCAGGTTTATATTAATCCAGTAAGCAGAAAAAAAAAACAATCAGAGAAAAACAGCTGTACTGAGGTATTCAAAGCTGTGAAAAATGACAACAGTGATGATGTTGGTTAATGGTGGCAATAAAAATATAATAATAATAATAATAATAATAATAATAATAATAATAATAATAATAATAATAACATAAAATAAGCCGTATAAACTGTTGTAAACATACAGAAGTCTGAACACATCATTTCACTCTATATATGGATAATTATGCACAAAAACAATAAACCTGTATTGAATTCATTGATTAGTTGCCAGCTAATTAATCAACGTCCATTTAGATGATCAGTCTTTTGGTGTTCATGATGTGCCACAGTGGGAACTGAGCTGTGAAAGTGTTTTGGGTGGATTTTATTTGTGTGTGTGGGTGTGTGTGTGTGTGTGTTTACACCAATGCCCCCTCCAGCCCACCCCCAGTCTCCCCCAACACTGCCACCTTCATTTATCACACTGACTCCATATTGCAGGCTTTATTAAAGTGCAACTTCACTACACACATGCACACACACACACACACACTGACCTTGGAGCACACACACACACACACACTCCCAGAGTAACAGCTCTGTTTTTCTTCTTTTCTTGTATCCTCATCATTATTCTCTTATTCTTCCCCCTCTTTCTATCTGCCCTGATGATATACACACACATACATACATACAGGACCAACCACACTTATATAGGCTGTGAGGTCTTATCTCGTGAGTGAGGTTGAACACTGGCCAGTGAGCTTGAGGCAAGGTGACGCGAATTATCGCACTTCGAGCAAGGTATAATAGTGGGTGCCAGATGGCTGGGATATTTCATTTCCAAAACAGTGTGGTCATTTATCATTCCTCGATCCACACTGTCAGAGAAAGCATTACCACCCACGGTGGACAGCACAGTGGCTGACCATGGGTGCTTAATGATTGTGACCAGCGGTGTCTGATCACATCCATATTCAACGCAAGAGCCCTACACATATATATCCGACAGTTCCTGTACCGTCTCCACCTTAAACTACTACAACCGAGTGTTAACCCCCTTCAGTCAGTGCTTTGGCAATGATCACATGACCACACAACTCTGTCAGTCTCACACCGTCAGAGTTTTGTAGCGGCTGTGCAGTCGAGCCACATTGACAGACAGTGATATTTCAATACTGCCTAAATACACACACACACAAACTCTCTCTCACACACTCTCACACTATACACACCTGTATACACTCATATGCAAATGTGCACATGTATGCAAACACACTCACTTCAGCTGTTCTTATCAGATTTATGGCTCTCAGCTTGTGTGTGTGTGTGGGTGTGTGTGTGTGTGTGTGTGTGTGTGTGTGTGTGTGTGTGTGTGTGTGTGTGTGTGTGTGTGTGTGTGTGTGTATTAAACACACAGGTGATGGAAATGGGTTACAGTAAAGAATATGACCTTTAAACAGGACAGAGAGAGAGAGAGAGAGAGAGAGAGAGAGAGAGAGAGAGAGAGAATAAACAGGGAGGACTTGAGCTGATTTTAGTCAAGAAAAATATGCAACAGTGTTTATCTTGGTTGCAAAGCAATGTGTAACTACACTGATACCTGATTTACACATTCATTTTTTATTTTTGTATGTCTGCCAGTGGGCGGTAAGTCTGGAGGGCCTAGGGTTGTGGGTTTGATCCCCACACAGGTCACCACACGTGAGGGGTTCCTCCAGGTACTCTGGTTTTCTCCCACCTCCTAAAAATGCACATGCTTGGTAAACTGCCTCGAAGTATGAGTGTGTGAGTAGGGCTGGACAATATGACTTAAAAACATCTGCTTTGTGACCCATTTAACACTCATCGAACATCCACTGCACTTTCCACTTCTTTTCTTAGTCTATGAAACTACTCGCACAGCCCACAGATATTTATAAACCTTGGTTTTTACGTCCAATGCCATCTGCAGGAGGCTGGAAATAGTACCACTTTAAAAAGCAAGTTTTTTTTTTTAAACTTAAAAGAATGTTTAAATATCCAAAGCTATCAGAAATCGGAAGGAGTAAGGGACAAATGGAAATTTACCAAGACATTACTGTTCACCTAAACTGACAGCTCAGGCAAGGAGAGAAAAAAATTGAGAAGCAGGTAAGAGGCCCATAATCACTCTAGAGGAGCTGCAGAGATCTACAGTTCAGATGGGAGAATCTGTCCACAGGACAACTATTAGTCTTGTACTCCACAAATCCGGCCTTTATGGAAGAGTAGCAAAAAGAAAGCTTTTCTGAGAGCAAGCCATGAGAAGTCCTGCTTGCAGGGACAGGGAAGCTGGTCAGAGTTGATGGGAAGATGGATGGAGTAAAATACAGAGCAATCCTGGAGGAAAACCTGTTAGAGGCTGCAAAAATTTATATAGTATGGCTTGCTTTTATCTTATCAAGAATGTTCAGATGTACTGTCCTGAGGGGGGAAAAACACACACACACACACACACACACACAAAGCCATGTGTGTTACACAATAGCAGTAAACTTATATAAGTTTGGGGCAGCAGCTGTGCTGGGTTCCAGCTGAAATGAGGCCATTTCACCCAGATGTTCCAACAGGAGCTTTATTTAAGTCACGGCCAGTTTATTTATAAAGCACATTTCATTCACAAGCATAATTCAGAAACTTTCACATTCTCAGAAATGAGAAATTCAGCTGCTCAGCTCTCTGATTATATTATTATACACAGGCCAGAATTTACTTCATAAACACAGTATATTAAATGTACAAAAGTATTGGGACACGACTTCTGTAATCAAGGGTATTAAAAAGTGTTTATCCTGTCTTCATTTGAATAACTGTCCCTACTGTCCAGGGACAGCTTTCTACAAGATTGCAAAGCATTGCTAACACATCACTGTTAGGGAGATGACCACCTCACTCATTACCCCTCCTCATCCCCAACTCCCCTTCTCATCCCTGATGAACCACCATCTTTGCAGAGAACACAGTTCTACAGCTTTAAAGCTCAATGCCGGAGGGCTTTATTCCACTCTAGTCAATGGCGGGCATTAGACATGGTGCAAAGAGACTGGCAATTAGAAAAGGCAATTATCGGCAGTAATTATTGGCATTTTTTATAGATATGATGAATCTCAGCAGAGGGCACTTAAATAGACCATGATGCTACCGCCACCATGCTAATATATATATATATATATATATGTGTGTGTGTGTGTGTGTGTGTGTGTGTGTGTGTGTGTGTGTGTGTGTGTGTGTGTGTGTGTGCCACTTATACATATGCAAACTTCGCAGCGGTCCACTCTCTTGAACTCCCACACAGATGCTGGACGCTGATATTTGGACTTTTGAGACACACTTCACATGATGGCGAGCTCTGGAGTGATGAAGAGCAGCCAAAGAGAGAGAAAGGTCAGATATTAGCATGTGTGTGTGTGTTTGTTTGTGTGTGTGTGTGTGTGTGTGTGTGTGTGTGTGTGTGCGTGTGCGTGTGCGTGTGTGTGTGTGTGTGTGTTCAGAGTGTGTGGCATTCAGGACTGCAGACCAATCCAATTGGCATTTAATTAACCTGGGACCAGCATAAGAGAGTTTACACTTTAAATCAATCCAGCATCTTTACACACACACGTAAACACACACATAAACACACACACACACAAACACAGGCTGGATTACTAATGTTTGTCCACAAATCTGTTGTATTTGTTTAGAGCGTGAGGTTCTTGGATTTTGGAGTAAAGGGCAAAGCAACCTTCCACCAAAATAAATAAACTAATCTGTGTATAAACACTGCAGTTTGCTTCAGTATTTAGACAATGCAAACACTGCTTGAACAAACAGAAAAAAAACATGGCCAACCAAACAAACACACTACTTCTCACAAAGAGACCACAGTGCAGCTCCTCCTCAGTGTATATCACAATACCTACATTTACAGTGTTATTAATATTCACCCTAATGAGAGACTGTAGCTCCTCCTCCTCAGTGTATATCACAATACCTACAGTTACAGTGTTATTAATATTCACCCTAATGAGAGACTGTAGCTCCTCCTCCTCAGTGTATATCAAATACCTACATTTACAGTGTTAATAATAACCCTAAAGCGGGATTGTTCTTGCAGGATTATAATGATGTATGTTGTCGTGTTGTGTCGGCAGTTCTGAAGCAAATCGGAAACAAAATCTAATGCTGTATTTATAGTATTGAGCCAGGCTGCGATCGATCTGCACAGGCCTGCATTAAGTCCAACAAGCCTGAGTTTAATTATTCTCCTGCTGGCTTCGGTGGACATCAGTGGACCTTGGAGCCAAAACACGACTGACCCCTGTGAGCCAGATTAAAAACTGCTTACAGTGATTAGAAGGACGAATACAGCAAAGACCTTTTCCAAAAGTAAACTATGTGTCCAATGGTTGCTGGACACCCTTTCTAATAAATGCATTCAGCTATTTTAAGATGCACTTATAGCTGACACTGATGTGCAAATGCACACATAGCTAGTCTACTCTGTTTAGAGAAGTACTGCCAATAGAATAGGACCCTTTGGAGCACATAAACAAATATGAATTAAATGACACCGTGTCTGATGCCAGGCGTGGGCTACCGGGGTATAAATCCCCCAGCATTGAGCTGTGGAGCAGTGGGACTTAGTTACAAAAACAAAAGCAGGATAAACTCTCAGGATAAAGTTCCTGAATATATATTTGTGGTCATATTCCAATGAGCAGAAATATAGTGAAATATCCCCCCAGTTTCCTCCTCCTTCCTGCCCATCACCCTCCTATTCCCAAACAGCAATCCATATCAGTACTACCTCCCCAAACAAGGAATAAATAATTATGTCAATAATGCAATGTTCACAGTTAGAATCAAAGGGAAAATGGGAACACAGAAATTCCTGATTATGGAATACTGGTAAATTTGGAAGTCGACATTCTGGCTTACTCACATATACTAATGGAATCTAGTTGCTCATTCATCTTAAAGCTAAAGACTTCCCAAAATCAGAGCTGTGGAATCTGTGGAATTCCCAAAATGTGTAATTCCCACATTCCCACATAATAAAAAAAGTTCTTAACCTGAACCCTTTGCATGATTAAAAGGTTCTGTGCATCATGAAAGGGTTCTTCAGACTGATGAATGCCAACAGGGTTTCCTTTTTGGAAAGGTTTCATATATGGCACCAAAATGGTTCTACTGTTGTTACAACATACTTTACATATTACTGTGCTTCTATATAGAACCATTCTGTTTACTTATGAACCCTTGAAGAACCCATATAAGTGTGTACACGAAAGATGGTGCTGATGCTCATTGACTCAAGTTCCGTGTCCAACACACAGAACAGCACGACTGGATAAATACTGGCGATTGGCGTTTATTCTCATGTAAACCAACAATAATCGAGGTCGTGTCCACATGCTGTTCTATTAATCGATTGCGTCATTATCGTGACCAGACTCCTCACAGCAATGTTCCAACATCAAGTGTTGAGCCTTCTTAGAAGCGTGGAGGCTGTAACTGCAGTAAAGGGGCACAAACTTCCACAAAATATCCTTGATATCAGTAGTAATGCTGGAGGAGGAGGAGGAGTCCACATACTTTTGGACATACAGTGTATGAGGTCACTCTTCCTGACCCCCGCTGGGCTGTGCTGGTTCTGAATGTCTTTAAGCGATGTATCAGTGAGACTCTGCTTGAGCCGGACGCTCTGCCCTCAGTCTGAGTGACAGGAACAGGACACACGCTCCGAGAGGCGCTGTGGCAACCCCCGTCCCCACGGCAACCCCCAGCGCAGGAGGATTCTCATTGGATAGCTGTGACAGCTCTTCAGGCCACAGGCCATCACTGAGAGAGAGAGAGAGAGAGAGAGAGAGAGAGAGAGAGAGAGGGAGGGACACACAGAGAGAGAGACTCTCTGACCCGTTCCTGTCTCTCACAGTGGGGAAGAGCCAAGGGAACTAAGTGCCATCTACTTCTCTCTCACACACACACACACACACACACACACACACACACACACACACACACACACACACACACACACACATCATCTAATCCATACACACCCCACAGGACAAAGGGATGAAGGGTGGAAGCTGGCTTCATTCACTACAAACTTTATTAACAAAAATACATTCAAAACTGCTATAAACTCAAACCTCTGACAGACAGTTGCTGCTCAATGTTTACATAAATGATTGTGTTTAGGAAATTATCTAGTACGAATAGCTAGTGCTCACTTAAAGCAGCGTTCTGCATTCATTGGAGAACATTAAGGTACTCCAATCAGACTGATTATGTCCTGCTGGCTGCCGTTCCAGGGACAGATTAAAACTGCAGAGTTAAACTGTTAACTTCAGACAAGATACTCAAAGTTAAGGTACTCAAAGGTACTCAAATCAGACTGATATTGTCTGATACTCCAAATTAAAGTACTTGAATCAGACTGATATTGTCTGATACTCGACATTAAAGTACTTAAATCAGACTGATATTGTCCTGCTGGGGATGTTACGGGGCTGATTCGTTGTTAGACAAACACTACAGAGTTAAACGTCAGACACAGGTCCTCTAATCAGGTTCTTCTACTTCAGCTGCACAAACAGACGAACGTCACTCAGAGCTGCGTGGAGGAACAACCATTAAACCGCCTGATGGAGTAAATAAGTAAATTAGCTCACAGAAATTTCATCCCCTCTCTCTAAAAGCTACAAGGTGGTCCACATTTGTGTGTGTGTGTGAGTGTGTGTGTGTGTGTGTGTGTGTGTGTGTGTGTGTGTGTGTGTGTGTATTTTCCACTTAAATCATCTCTGTGGGGAATTCCCATTAACTGCAATATTTACATTCATTACAGTTCAGCTGAGTGTGTGTAATTCTGTAATTTCAGAGACACACTGAGACCGCACGCACACACACACACACACACACACACACACACACACACACACACAGACAGTTCCTACTCACCAAAACACACTGCACACTTTATTCGATACACGTGGAAGCTGGGGATTAGTTAAAGTGTGGTAGTGATCATCCAACATCCCGACCTCACTAACGCTCGTCACTGAATGCAATCAAATCCTCACAGCAATGCTCCAACATCAGAGAAGGAGAAACTCTTTTTAATACCCTTGATTTTAGAAGAAATAACGAATGAGCTCGAGTTTCCAAAGTTTAGGTGTTGGGATCAGATCAGGTCAGCTGGTACTCAGCTCTAAGGTACTCAGATCTGAATGGTACGTATCAATACTCAGCAATAAAGGAACTGGATCAGATCGGTATCGTTTGATACTCAGCATTAGAGTAATTAGATCAGATCAGTTTTGGCTGATACTAGTATTAAAGTACTCAAATGAGATCAGTATCAGAGATCAGCCAAAACACAGCGTTAAAGGACTCAAATGAATAATACATCATTTATCCAATCAGATCCGTCAGTGTACGGTTACTGTTGTAAAGATCTCAGAACGTAGTAGCTTTAATATTTAATGTTCTTATTAAAATGATTTTTATTTCATTCATTTTCATTTAAGAAAGAGGTTTAATTCCGAGTTATTTTAGCGCATTTCTGTTATAATTATATTAAATATTAATGTCAAATAAAAAACCTCCGGAGCTCAAATAAAATAAAAATGAAAAATAAAAATGGAGCAAACAGAGTTAAAGGGATTTGAAATGACAGAGACGACATGCTGTATCAGAGCTGCTGTCAGAGCAGAGGGAGCACTGCTGGTGTAGAGTGTGTTTGTGTGTGTGTGTGTGTGTGTGTGTGTGTGTGTGTGTGTGTGTGTGTGGATGGACAGAAGCAGATATTGATCCAGACAAACACATGTAATGCCTCCCCCTCTACAGCAAAAGAGTCAAGAATCTCTCTCTGACACGGGAACACACACACACACACACACACACACACACATTCACAGCAGAATCTGTTCTGGCATTTCCAACTGGCCAAAATAATGGAAACTCAGCATTTGAAAAATAGTTTCCATTTCTTTTCTGCTGCCGATTTTTGCCAAATCTGATGATCTTTAAAAGCCGATTATTTTGAATGACAGCTCTGAGAGAAAGAGAGAAAAAGAGAAAGAGAGGGAGGGGTGAGAGAGGGGGGCTGGGGGGAGAGAAGGCCGAGCGATCATCAAAAAGAGTGATAAAGCCTCTAAGAACCCACCTGAAACTGCATTAAAGAAAGTGAGAATTTGGATGGATGTATGGATGGATGTATGGATGGATGTATGGATGGATGGATGGATGGAAGAAGGGATGTACAGAGGGAAAAATGGATGGATGGATGGATGGATGGAAGAAGGGATGTACAGACGGAAAAATGGATGGATGGATGGATGGATATGCTGATTGGTAGTGTAATGAAGGGTAATGTCGCTGTAGGCAGTCAGAGTGTGTGAGGCTGTAGCTCCTCTGTGTTCAGAGATGTTAATAAAGTCCTGAACTGAGAAGCTTCTCTCGCTTCCTCTGAGGTCAAGGAGGAGCATCACTGAGATGGTACTTAGCGTGTGTGGCACGGGGGGTTGGGGGTGTGGGAGGGGGGGCTCTTTAAGCAGAGGAGAAGAGAGCACAATGCAGTGACAGTGTGAGAGAGTGGACAGTGGACACTGACCTTTCAGCTCTAAAGAGAGAAAAAAACTCCTAATGAATAAATAAAGAAGAGGATTTGCATGAGACTGGAGGAGCGCCAGAGTGTGTGTGTGTGTGTGTGTGTGTGTGTGTGTGTGTGTGTGTGTGTGCGTGTGTGATGACTGTCTCCACAGCGATGTCTCTATTCACACATACACACACACTTCCTGCCCAAGGTGCACCTGACAGATAACGCCAAACTCACTCCATCTATTCTCTCTCTCTTTGAACACACCTCTCCATCACTCGCCCTTTCACTCGCTCCATTCTTCCTCCTCCAGAGCACCTCTTCACCTCCATCACTCTATCGCTCCTTCTCTCTCTCACTTCCTCCCCATTCTTTCTGCCACTCTCCATCTCTCTCTCCTCATTCTCTATTACTCTTGCCCATCATTTCCTATCTCTCCTCATTCTTCTACTCTCTTCCTTCATTCTCGATTACTCCCTCGTCCTTTCCCCCCCTCTCCTCTCATTCTCTATTACTCTCCTCCTCTTCCTTCGTTCCGTATTTCTCTCTTGCCCATCGTTCTCTTTCTCTGCCCATTCTCTCTCGGCCATTCACTCCCCCTTTTTATCTGTACTCACTCTCTATCTCTATCTCTCCCCTCGTTCACTTTCTCTCTCTCCCTTCATACTCTCCCTCTCTTCTCATTCTCTGTATCTCTCGCCCCTTATTCTCTTTCTCACCTCATCCATTCTCAGTCTCTATTGCCCTCTCTCTCCTCGTTCTCCCTCTCTGCTCTTTCGCGAGGACTTTAAACTAAATGTTGAGAACATTGCTGTGAGGAGGAACTTAATTGCATTCCGCCCCTGATAGTCAGACCATCAGTCAGATAATGCATGAGACGTTCAGTTCTGACACTCCGACTCATCCCTCTCAAAAGAACTGGATGAAGCTCCATCATTCCAGAGAACACAGTTCCACCGCGGGAACTGGGGGGGGGGGTTATACCCCTCTAGCCAAGGTCTGGCATTCAGCATGGTTCCAATAGGTTCATGTTTGTTCATCTGCTCCAGAGAGTCCTATTCTTTTGGCCGTACTTCTCTACAGGGACAGGTCAAGCGGTGTGCCTTTGTACATCTGTGTCAACTTAAAGTAGTTAAATGCGTTTATTATAAGCGGTGTCCAAAAACATTTGGACATACAGTGGGGAAAATAAGTATTTAGTCAGTCACCAATTGTGCAAGTTCTCCCACTTAAAAAGATGAGAGAGGCCTGTAATTGACATCATAGGTAGACCTCAACTATGAGAGACAAAATATGAAAAAAAAATTGAGAAAATCATTTTGTCTGACTTTTAAAGAATTTATTTGCAAATAATGGTGGAAAATAAGTATTTGGTCACCTACAAACAAGCAAGATTTCTGGCTGTCACAGACCTGTAACTTCTTTTTTAAGAGGCTCCTCTTTCCCCCACTCATTACCTGTATTAATGGTACCTGTTTGAAGTCGTTAACAGTATAAAAGACACCTCAAACAGTCACACTCCAAACTCCACTATGGTGAAGACGAAAGAGCTGTCGGAGGACACCAGAAACCGAATTGTAGACCTGCACCAGGCTGGGAAGACTGAATCTGCAATAGGCAAGCAGCTTGGTGTGAAGAAATCTACTGTGGGAGCAATAATTAGAAAATGGAAGACCTACAAGACCACTACTAATCTCCCTCGATCTGGGGCTCCACGCAAGATCTCAGCCCGTGGGGTCAAAATGATCACAAGAACGGTGAGGAAAAATCCCAGAACCACAAGGGGGGATCTAGTGAATGACCTGCAGAAAGCTGGGACCAACGTTACAAAGGCTACCATCAGCAACACACTACGACGCCAGGGACTCAGATCTTGCAGTGCCAGACGTGTCCCCCTGCTTAAGCCAGTCCATATCCAGGCATGTCTGAATTTTGCTAGAGAGCATTTGGATGTTCCAGAAGAGTATTGGGAGAAGGTCATATGGTCAGATGAAACCAAAGTAGAACTATTTGGTAAAAACACAACTCGTCGTGTTTGGAGGACAGTGAATGCGGAGTTGCATCCAAAGAACACCATACCAACTGTGAAGCATGGGGGTGGCAACATCATGCTTTGGGGCTGTTTCTCTGCAAAGGGACCAGGACGGTCCGTGTACATGAAAGAATGAATGGGGCCATGTATTGTGAGATTTTGGGTGCAAACCTCCTTCCATCAGCAAGGGCAATGAAGATGAAACGTGGCTGGGTCTTTCAGCATGACAATGATCCCAAGCACACTGCCAGGGCAACAAAGGAGTGGCTTCGTAAGAAACATTTCAAAGTCCTGGAGTGGCCTAGCCAGTCTCCCGATCTCAACCCCATCGAAAAACTTTGGAGGGAGTTAAAAGTCCGTGTTGACCGCCGACAGCCCCAAAACATCACTGCTCTAGAGGAGATCTGCATGGAGGAATGGGCCAACATACCAGCAACAGTGTGTGCCAACCTTGTGAAGACTTACAGAAAACGTTTGACCTCTGTCATTGCCAGCAGAGGATATACAACAAAGTATTGAGATGAACTTTTGTTATTGACCAAATACTTATTTTCCACCATTATTTGCAAATAAATTCTTTAAAAGTCAGACAAAATGATTTTCTCAATTTTTTTTTCACATTTTGTCTCTCATAGTTGAGGTCTACCTATGATGTCAATTAACGGCCTCTCTCATCTTTTTAAGTGGGAGAACTTGCACAATTGGTGACTGACTAAATACTTATTTTCCCCACTGTATAGCGTAGCTGTAGGTAGCATCGGGTTAAGAGCTCTACACAGCTCAGCTTCACCGTCCTGCAGAATGAAAGCCCTGAATTCCTGCCTCCGGCTGTCTGACTGGAATGAAGTGCAGAAACAAGCGCAGGATGGTGTCAAACGCCTCTTAACCCGCCTTTAGAAAGCAGCGTTAAAAATGCATCAGACTCTTTGTTAGGAGAAGTTCCTGAGGCAAAACCGTGTCTGTTCCAGTACCTCAGCCTACATCAGAAACAGAGCTTCTGATACCTCTGACTGCTGCCAGTTCTCACTTCCACCACACACACACACAGACACACACACACACACAGACTCCACCTTGGGGCCAAGAGAGATTCAGTCCGATCGCTAATCAGACAGAACCTGCAGCCGGTTGCATCAGCTGAATGTAAGTTCCATCATAGAACAGCAGTCTGTTCTATTGCTAACAACACACTGAATGTAGTTCATTTAACCTTTAGAACTACAGGCCAATTTTGTGTGAAGTTTTCGTAGTTTGACATACTTTTACCACCAAAAAATGAGAAAAGTATTAATAGGAGACAGTCACACATACCAGGTAACCCAGGCTACTCAAATTCATCTTCTTTTGGACATTTGCAGGATATAAATATTTGTACGAGGGACTGTTTTCATCAGAAATTTAGTTGTGCACTACGAGAACTATGATTTGAGGACCACAGGTTCGAATCCCGGGTCAGGCTGCTTGCCATCATCATCAGCAGCCGGAGTGTGAGAAAGTGAAACTGGCTATGCTCTCTCTAAGTGAATAGATGTCGGTCTCTCCCCACTTCACACCCCGTGCGTCACTGGTCGGCACAGGCGTCTGTTAGCTGTTGTATCGGAGCTGGGGGCCTAGACAATGCCATGTAATCTGCAAAGTGCAGATCTAGGGTTCTACGGGGAGGAAAAGGAACGTGTCACAACACACAGTGCAGCACCTCCTGCTGTGTATGGAGCTGCATACCTTCTGACCGTTCAGAGTGCCCATGATAACCCCTGTCCACTATCTCCTACAGTAAACATGAGTGTCAGAACAGGACTTCAGAGTGATGGAAGAGAGTGGTCTGGTCTGATAAAGTTCTGGTTTCTTCTCCATCACATGGACAGCTGGGTGGGTGCTCTGTTAACTGTGGGAGGCACTGGAAAAACAAGTCTGATCCACAGTGGATCCACCTCCCAGTATACATGACTTAAATCCTCCAGAATCTGCAGGGACGTCAAGGTGGACATACCACAGATACCAACTCTCTCTCATCCAACTTCTCACCCTCTTGCTCGCTTGACCTTAAGTCTCTTACACAAACTTGCATAGTCACGCAGTCACACACACACACACATGCACACACACACACACAGCCATCTGGCAGCCAAACACTCTCTGTCTGGTAGGGGGCGTGTCCTGTTGTGTGTGTGGGCGGGTGCACATCTGTGAGTGGCGTGTGATTGACAGTGGTGGAGTATGTGTGTGTCAGCGCCGCCAACTAATGATAAGGAGATGCCAGAGCCCACTGTGAGGAGGAAGCACACACACACACACACACACACACACACACACACACACACACACACTCACACACACACACACACACACACACACACACACACACACACACAGGCACACACACTGCGCACTCCCCCACACATGGCCGTCAGTCAGTACTGTTAATTACTAACTGGATAAAACTTCTGAACCATAAATATAATTTAGTACTCAAATACCATTTAACTCAAATCACAATTACCCCCCTCAGGCTCCGCCCACTTACATGCCCTACAGAAAGATGGTGATGTTACATGGTAATATTTAACGTGGGTATTTTAAGAACTTCCAGAAGAACAGTGTGTGAAGATTTCATTCCTAAATTATCTTAGTGCTTGTTGCTATGCAGTTACTGTGATATTGGAAGTGGTTGCTGGGGTCTTATTAGGTGGGTGCTATGGTATTTCAGATGATTGCTAGGGTATTGTTTGGTGGTTGCTAGGGCAGTCTAGGTGGTTACTAGTGTATTGATAGTTGGTTACTAATGTTATGTCTCACAGTTGTTAGGGGGTTGCTAGGTGTAAGTTGTACCATTTACAATTGTTTGCTTAGTGGTTGTTGCTATTTGGTTAGTGTGATGTTAGAGGTGGTGGTTAGGGTCTTTTAAGTGGTTGCTATGGTATTTCTGGTAGCTGCTATGGTAATACAGGTGGTTGCTAGTGTATTGCAAGTTGGTTACTATGGTATCTCTCATGGCTGTTAGGGGGTTACTAGGGGTATGTTAATCCCATCTTTGAGGAAGGTTGTAAGGTGTACACTTGATTGCTTACAGGTTGTTGCTATTTGGGTACTGTGATATTGG
>CM067522.1:19725323-19752823 GCA_034509495.1 Acestrorhynchus altus | reverse complement strand
CACCAACAATTATTAACAATCAGCACTGCAGTGACACTGACATGGTGGTGGTGTGTTAGTGGTGTGTTAGTGGTGGTGTGATCAGTGTTTAAACCCCTCAGTGTCAATGCTGGACTGAGAACGGGCCACCAACCAGAAATGTCCAGCCAACAGCGTCCTGTGAGCACTGATGAAGGACTAGAGGACGACCAACATAAACTGTGCAGAAACAGACGAGCTAGATAGGAGAGTCTAATAGACTGGACAGTCAATGGACACAGTTTTTAAACACTCCAGCACCTACTGTGATGTTGCTAAGTGGTTGATTGATGGTTACTATTGTACACAACAAAGTTGGAATGTAGTCCCATCATCATCATCATCATCATCATCATCATCATCATCATCATCATCATCATGCCAGCTCTGTAGTTAAATTTGTACAGGATTTGGGTTAAATGCTGGGTCAGAACAATCCAATCAGCTGGGAAAAACAAACCAAGGCTGTGTTTGACCAGGACTGACCAGTGTGAATAAGGGCAAAAGTATTGGGACACCTGCTGTGTTGCTTCTGAAGTCAAAGATATTGCAAGGAGTTTATTGTGCATTTGTCGGAGTAACTGTCCATACTTTCCAGGGAAGACTTTCTACTAGATTTGGAGCATTGCTGTGAGGATTTGATGGCATTCAGCAATCAATGGGTGAAACCCCACCTTACCCCCAACTCAAACGTACTGGATGGAGCACCATTATTCCAAAGAACACAGTTCTCCTGCTCCACAGCACAATGTTGGGGGTCTTCATACCTCACCAGCCCATGCCTGGAATTAGGCAGGGTGCCAGTAGGTTCATGTGTGTTCATCTGCTCCACGGAGTCCTATTCTATTGGCAGTACTTCTCTACAGGGACTGGACAAGCTGTGTGTCTGCATTTGCGCATCTGTTACCATCGGAGCACCACTGGGATTTGAACTCATGACATCTTGACAGCAGGGATGATGATTTATTCACTAAGGGCAGGACTGAGAGTTACAGAATGATGTACATATTAATAATGTATTGCTATGTAATGACGTCACATACTATATTAGTAAGTAACATACATTCACTGAGTGCTTTATTAGGAACTACACCATTACTGGGTAGGGCCTTCTTTTGTTCTCAGACTGCCTCGGTTGTTGGTGGAATGGGTTCCTCAAGATGTTCCTCAAAATACCTTTAGAATTCTGGTTACTATCCTTTGTCCACATCTCAAAGGTGTTCTAATGGATTCAGAACCAGTGACCAGTGATTAGGAAAAACCAGCACTGAAAAGCACTGAATCCATGAAACCAGTTTAAGAGACGTAAATAGATGGAAACAGCCATTAGAAGATGCAAAACTGTGGTCATGAAGGGACAAACAGGGTCAGTACTCATATTCAAATAAGCTGTGGCCTTCAAGAGACTGATTGGAAGGAACAGGCGAAAAGTGAGCCAAGAAAATATTCCCACACCATTCTACCACCTTCACCAGCCTGGAATGTTCACATAAGCCAAACTGGCTCCATGGATTCATGCCATTGGCTCCAAATTCCAACCCTGCCATCTACAGTGCTCCTCAGCAGAAATCCAGGCTCTTCATACCAGGCTACCTTTCTCCAGTCTTCAGCCGCTCAGTGTTGGTAAGCCTCTGCCCACTGCAGCCTTAGCTTTCTGTCATTGGCTGCCAGAAGTGGTCTCCTGAAAGTGATGTGGTCTTCTGCTGTTGTAGCTCTCTTCAAGGTTAGACCTGTTGCAAATTCTGAGTCTTTTCTTCTCACAATTGTACAGAATGGTTACCAGAGCTTTTCTGTCAGCACCAACAAGTCTGACCATTCTCCACTGACCCCTGTCATCAAAGTGTTTCCATCAGAGACCTAGAGAGGCTGTAACTCTAGAGACTGTTGTGCTGAAAGATCAGGAGTTCAGCAGTTTAGAAACTGTGCACAATAGCGGTACAATATTCCCCCCATTCTGATGTTGGTGCGAACATTGCCTGAAGCTCTTGTATCAGGCATGCATCTACATACACAAGGGTCAAATGGTGATGGCTTGACAACTGGGTCAAAACATCTCCTAACATCTAGCACAGGGTTTACCAAGCCTGCTCCAGGAGAGCTATCTCTCTACAAGACCCCATTCAGCCAACAGAGAACTTCTGCAGAAGCAGTTGGGTCAGGTAGGTGGAATAGGGTTGAAGCTAAAGTCTGCAGCAAGGTAGCTCTTCAGGAGCAGGATTGGTGGCCCATGATCTAGCTGGCCTCTAACTAGATGGTCTGTCCAAATAGTAATGGACTTTTAGTATACGTTCACAGAAGATATATAGTTTATTTTCTCAACGGTGGTCCACAATCTGCATTCTGTGCTCAAATTACAGTTATTATTCCCAGCTATACGGCCACTTGGTAATGTTGTCTAAATGACAGCCACTATAGAACATTTAATATGGTGGAGTGCTGTGTGTGTGTGTGTGTGTGTGTGTGTGTGTGTGTGTGTGTGTGTGTGTGTGTGTGTGTGTGTGTGTGTAAGGTTAGGGCATGTGGGTTGTGTTTAATGATACAGTGAGCCGATGGATTGAAGGGCTTTTGACCAGAGTAATACTTACATCTTATTTTAGCAGGAAATTATCAGAACTCCAGGCATTCCAGGCGTTTCCTCTGCCAGTCTCAGAAAATCTCATTTTTAACACTGACGAGTTTCAAAAGTCTGCATTACCACCACTTCCCACTTCTACCAGCTCTTCATTTTTTAGATAATGCACCCAGATGGACAGGTCAGATCATCCTGCAGTTGTGTCTCAGGTGGAGGTCTGATTAGACACTGGGTCTTGTCTTAGTGTAAGTGTCCCCACATCCCTATGAAAAGGCTCTCGGAGGCTACTTTTGGGTAGTGTACCTTTTAGTAACAGATCGTTGACTAGACCTGCCTTTACAACACACTCAAAGACAGAACCTGAACCGTATCCTTTTTAGCAATTAATCCAGGTTCTGTTTGGGATCTAACGACGGGTGGGTTTGAGTTTTGAGGCCTCATGTAAACCACTTCAATCCTGCTTTGATGTTGAGCGACACCCTGGCCCAACTGCTTGTGTTATGATCTGGGGAGCTTCTCGTACGACAGTTGATCACCCCTATATTAGTGATATGAGGGAAACTAATGGTTCAGCAATATGTGCAGGAACTCCAGCAAGGGTTGTCCCAGGAATGTCAACACTTCCTTGGTCTGTCCAGTAACCAGATTTATCGCCAACCTGTGAGTGTGCAAGATCTACAGCACCAGCTGCAACATCTATGGGTAAATGTGCTGCAGGATGCCATATGGAACCAGTATCCCTCCATACCCAACCACATCTCATCTGGTATCCAGACTAGAACCCAACATGGTAAGGAGTCTCCTTTCAATTGTACAGTTTTCCCCAACAAACTTATCTTTCACTGTAATATTGGAATCGCAATATAAACAGTGCTGCTGGAGTGTCCACTCACTGTCCACTCTATTAGACACTCCTACCGAGTGTCTCCACCTTGTAGATGTAAAGTCAAAGACAGAGGCTCATCTGTTTCTGCACAGTTTGTGTTGGTCGTCCTCTAGTCCTTCATCAGTGCTCACCGGACGCTATTGGCTGGACATTTCTGATAGTTGGGACTTTTCTCAGTCCAGCAGTGACTGAGTGGTTTAAACACTCCAGCAGCACTGCTGTGCCTGATTCTCTCAAACCAGTGCATCACACATTAACACACCACCACCACGTCAGTGTGACTGCAGTGCTGAGAAGGACCCACCACCCACATAATGGCTGCTCTGTGGTGGTCCTGTGGGGTCCTGATCATTGAAGATCAGGGTGAAAGGAGGAGAATAAAGTCTGCAGAGAAACAGATGAACTACAGTCTGGAATTATAGAACCACAAAGAGCTCCTGTGTGATCAGAGGAGCTGATAGAATAGGTAGTGAGTGTAGAAACAGGCAGGTGGTCTTAATGTTATGGTATAAGTCAGTAAAGAGTGGCCCAGCAGTGCTTTATCACATCCTCAGCTTTAGACCTGAGTTAAGTGTGAATGTTCAGCTCTGAGCTAAAAGGAATTTCTGTATAAAGCTGCTAAATCTGCTCCGTACGAGAGCCGCACAGATTTCTACCACGTTTTCTCTCTCCATCTCACACACACACACACACACACACACACACACACACACACACACAAAAGCTGTTGTCTTCTTCTCCTCTCAAAAATGAAATACAGGAAAGCTTATGCAAACATGTAGGAACTCTACCCCCTACACTCACACACACACACACACACATACACACACACACACACACACACACACAGTTAAATCTACTGCTCTGCAGACTGTCTCTCGGCCTGTAATATTCGGAACCCCACTGTGCAGGTAGAATGGATTCTGTCCCACAGACGCACACGAGCACACACACACAAACACACACACACACAAACACACACACACACTTGAATCATAACCATTGTGTCCTGCAGCAGGAGATTGATACAAGCTACAAGAGACATTAGACACGAAGGAAAGAAGACAAAATCCAGAGAGAGAGAGAGAGAGAGAGAGAGAGAGAGAGAGAGAGAGAGAGAGAGAGAGAAACACTGAAACACTCAGACTGGCCACAAGCAGCATCTAGACATCTGGGGTCAGAACTTCTCCAAAACATCAGGTGGGTCCTGTATAGTGGTCAATACCAACCAAAGGTGTTCCAAGGAAGGACAATCAGTGAACAGACGACAGGTTCATGGGGCACAAGGTTCACCTCACACCTCACAGGACTTAAAGGATCTGCTGTAACGTCTCCCACAGGACACCTTCAGAGGTGTTCTGGAATCCAGGCCTCAACAGGTCAGAGGTGCCATGCCAATATGAAGGCGACCTACTCAATATGAAGCAGGTGGTCTTAATGTTATATAAACACACATTTTCAGATCAAAACACACACACACACACAAGGTTCCTTTCTGGGAGCAAATAATGCAAATAATGCCTTCACATGCATATTCATTAACACCCAGGTGCATGCTGGGATACCAGACGAGAAGAAGCGGGCAACAGAACGAGAGAACAGAAGGAGCTGTCAGAGGGAGGGAGGGAGAGGGAGAGAGAGAGAGAGAGAGAGAGAGAGAGAGAGAGAGAGAGAGAGAGAGAGAGACAGACAGACAGACAGACAGACAGATGGAGACAGAGAGAGACAGACACACGGGTAGAGAGAGAGAGAGAGAGAGAGAGAGAGAGAGAGAGAGAGAGAGAAAGAGAGAGAATGTGTAGTTTGAACTGAGCTCACTTATTTATTCTGTCAGTATTAATTAACGGTCAACAAACTCAGACTAGAGAACATAGGACACAGGGGTCACAAAGTAAACTAATAGTGGACTTCAGATTGTTATTAATAATTATAGATTAATATCTGGAAAAGTGTGCACAGAAAGGAGAACACACATTGGCTGCTCAGCTAAGGTTCTTCTCAGTGGTTGCTCTGGTATACCAGGTTTCTATGTTCTCTAGGTTCTCTATGTGTAGATCAATAAACATTGATCATATCAATATTAGCAGATATGGGCAGTATCAATATTGCAATCTGACACTTCCTTCAAGGTGCAACTATTCTTCTAAGGATGAGTGTTTCCAGCTGCTGCTTTGCAGGTCTGTCCACGTGTACATGCTCAACCTGATGCTCAACCTGCATACAGACTCTGACTGATCAGAGAGAGGGGGCGGGGCTAATGATGTCACTGAGATATTGAGTTATGTAGATAAATGAGAAGGGAGGAGCTGTTTGCTCTCTTTTTTTGCTCACACAGTGTTCACATTTCAGAATAAAAGCCCAGTGAAGGGACAAAATTAATTAAAATAATTAAAATAATAAAGGACATTTTGGTTGTTTTTCATTTTATTTGGACCACTGTCAAGTATTTTGAAGAACTTATTATTATAAATGTCCTTTTTTTTACATAAATTTTAACATTATAAATACATAATTTACATAATTAAGATTTCAGCTTACAAACAAAAATACACAAAATTGTAGGCGCAAGTAAATTTTTGATCAAAACAGTCAAATTGAATGAAGAGGAAATTTACTTTTCTCATATTTTGGTGAATAAAAATATGTCAAAGTACGAAAATGTCCTACAAACTTGTGCTGGAGTTCTAATGGTTAAATGTAGTCAGTCAGTCTTTATCTTATATCTAAAATAGCTTCTTCCAGAATAGGGTCACGGTTGATCCAGAGTCCACCTGGAGTCAGGAAAACTCCCGGACAGGGCAGTTAAATGTACTGAAAGTAAAATTAAAGACACTATTATTCACTATATTTACAATTTTTGGGATGCAAAACTAAAAATACTAACAAAAGATACACTGAGATCAGTGACAGGCTTTATGGTTCTCGAAACAGAGCTCTCGCATTGAAGTGAAAATGACTTCTGTAATGATTTTACGCAATTTAGCCACAATATTTATCAGCGTAAGCCGAAGAGCTTGTCTCTGCGTGAGGTAAACAAGAGAAAAATAACATCATTCTGCAGACTTCTCTCTAATGGCACTCCGGAGTGGTGTTCCAATCAAGTGCTTCACACAATTTACACCTAATTAACTGACTTAGGTCTGCATACAGTGTGTGTGTGTGTGTGTGTGTGTGTGTGTGTGTGTGTGTGTGTGTGTGTGTGTGTGTGTGTGTCTGTGTGTGTGTGAGCATGTGTGTATAAAAAAGGTGCTACAAACAAGAAAAGGAGACAATTACACCCCAGTTAAAACTACAAAGAGAGCCAATCAGCATTCAGTGGAAGTGTGGAGACACAAACACACACACACACACACACACACACAACACACACACTACAGCGGGTCAAATAAACACAGACGAGCTTCTGTCTCCAACAGGGAGAGAAAACACACTTCACACAGTGCCCGTGGAGTGATCTCTGAATGTAATCAGATGTGGAGTGTTTATAACGGACAGCAAGGCGGGGGACGGGAGGCGTGGGCGGTCAGTGTGGTGACCCAATTATTGGGCCAACCCTAAGTGACCCGCCTGACTATTCAAAATTCCATTTTGGACGAATCCAAATCCAAATCCCAAAATCAAATCATCCTGTAAGTGTAGTTTGCTATTGGACGGTCTATCAACACTCCACCCCTACCGCACCATCTGCAGAACTGAGTGAGAACATTCAAGCTGCATGGGACGGATCATCACAGGACACCATTAGGAACCTCTACAACTCCATGCAGAGACGTCTGGCATGTTGCGTTAAACCCGACGCCCCGAGAGACACCACTTCTGTATGAGTAGATAAATAAATACGGGTCAGATCAGACTAAATGTAGTAGAGGAGTGTAAGGAGTCTTGTCCAGGACTCTTGGTGTAGCAGACTGGGAATCGAACCCCACACAATGACGTGGTTCACTGGTGGTGTTATCTGTCCCACCAAACCAACCACCAATGTAACCAGGGGAACCGTCTGACTCCAGCCAGTTTTGCTTCCTATTCGTGGTCAGGCCAGGAGGGCTGATGACGTAAGGTTCAGGGCTGGTGAATATTCAGGGATCTAGGTCCAGAAGCCCCGGAAGCTCAGACCAGACGACACCCCAGAACATTAATGTGAGTCTGTTAGGAGTTTATTAGGAGTCTGTTAGAAACAAATTCGACGTTCAACTGACAGCTTCACAATACAAGATATCAAAAACAGCACTTTGTGGGTTCGGCTGCTTTTATACGACAGTTGGGAAAATAAAGAAAGGCAGAAATGAAGGTCTGAACTCAAATGTCAAGCGTTTTAATATCAGTCATTTCTTCTGCCATATTACAGCTCCTCTGCAAGACCTCTGCTGCACAGTCCCAGTCTGAACTTCCAGAAGCAGTAGAGCTGCTGTGAAGAGGAACCAGTGGGGAACGTGAAGCAACTGGTTTAATTAACCTAGAACCAATTACACTTTAATTCATTAAACATTTGAAGGAAACAATCATATGTCAGATGGTAATTTCAGGAGATCCTTCCTTTGAGATATAAATACTGACAGAATTCAATATTTTATGAATTTGTTTTGACCATGTTTAGATCAAAAATGTACTTTTTACTTTTTAAGAACTAAAAACACTTTGCAACTCAGAAATCCTGTTGATAATTAATCGTCCAGATTGAGTTTAAGATGAAAAAGCAATAGATTTCATGAATTATTTTTATACAGACAAGGATTTTACTAATAATAGGTTCTTCCGAATATTATCAGTCGTCAAATAAAACGAAAAATAACCTAAATGTCCTTTATTGTTTGTGTTATTTATGTTTGTATCCATTTTATCCCTTCTCCCTTCTTATCCCGCTTTATCCCTAACCCAATATCTGGGTCAATGACATCATTAGCCCCACCCCCTCTCTCTCAGAATCTGTGTGCAGGTTGTCCACATGGACGAAGCAGTAAACATGCACTGCATGGCTGCTATGGAAAAGGCTGCTCGGTAGCTGCGTTTCATCTCTACTCTCCAGGGAAGGCTTTGTACTAAATTTTGAAGCACTGCTGTTAGCATTTGACTGCATTTAGCAATTAGAATGTTAGTGAAATCAGGATGTTGGATTAGATGAGATGATCACCACCCCTCCTCATACCCAACTGGGCTCATCCCTCTCCAATGTTCTGAACGGAGCACCATCATTCCAATAATTTCATAGAACATAGTTCCACTGCTACACAACTCAGCCCTTGGGGCTTTATACCCCTATAGTCCATGCCTGGTATTACACGTGGTGTCAGTAGGTACATGTTTGTTTATCTGAGAGTCCAGAGAATCCTATTCTATTGGCTGTACTTCTCTACAGCGACTATACAAGCTGTGTGCATTTGCACATATTCATTTATTAGAAGGGGTGGCCACAAACTTTTCGGCATATGGTACGTCCTGTTCTGTCCGTGCTGTAGGTCAGGTAGTCTTTTATTCTTAGCTCTGTTATTTGTTATTTCGGGACATTCGTCTCCCCGAAGCCTGCATTTTCTGCACATCTTGTCAATTTAACATTTTACTCATCACTGCCTTTTAGAGGCTGATAAAATGCTGATTCATACTGTACGTCTGGAAATGAAGGCCTGGACCTGTTACCGGTGGTGTCTTGTCCCTAGCGGCCATAATATTGTGATTATATGAGGAATCATGAACGTCCTGGAATATCTCATTCTCTGCGTGAGTACAGGATGTTCCAGTTGGCTGTGAAGATGACTAAGAGGGAACGGGGAAAGGACCCCCTGTCAGGACTGCTGCAGAATGAGATATCAGATATAAAACAGTTTCTCAGCCTTTTAAAATTTGTTTTAGTCGCAACGTCTGGGGAAAAAAAATCAACTGAGGCATGTCTTAAAGATCACTTTCGCTCAATGTGAAACATGGATATGGATACGGGTGGAGCCTTCTGACCGTACTTTGCGTTGATTTCATCTGTATTTGTGCACGTTTTCAAGCTTGCAGATGAAACAAGAATTACAACTGGTAACCAAGGAGACAGTCTAGCCAATAGTTCAACCAAAACCCGATCTGAAGGTATCACAGAACTTTGTGGGGACAATTTTGTGGGGACAATTTTGCTCTGTCCAGGCCCTGCAGAAACAGAGCCCAAACCATGACACTACCACCACCATGTTTGACTGTTGGTATCATTATGGTGGCGTGTGGGGTTTAACTGTTTCAATCTGGCTAAACTTTTCTCTAGTGGGCGGGGTTAAGACTGTGATGCAACAGTTTTGGAATCATCCCATTTTACTATTGCTTTGGTACTAGTGGATGTTTGGAAGGAGGAACGTCAGGGTTTGAGGTTCATGCTTTGTCACTTTCATGTAGTGAACTCTCGTTATTCAATTATGTCAATATAAACACAATTCTCGGACACTTTGAAAACGGATGGAGTTTCCCTTTAAGCCCATGTGTTCTGAGGTTTCATATAATCAGATGATGTGTTTGACTGTTTCTCTGGTGTGTTTTGCATGATCGCAGTGCAGCAGTGTGGACTGAATTATAATATTTGTATTATTTTATAATGGGCAGTTTTGTATCCCGTTCTCTTAATTAGTGTTTAATCCGATGATCTGAATCTGATTTAGTTGTTCTTAATCAAGATTTATAAACAAACCTGCCCACTGTGTGCGTCTCAGAACCTTCATCAAACTCACACATTTATTCACAAAACAGCTCATATTAACCTCGCTCGCTCCTTACTCCTGCCTCTCTCTGTGTCTTTCACTCCTCTCTCTCTCTCTTTCTCTCTCTCTCTCATTAGTTTCTCTTCCTGTCTATAGCTTCTTTCTATGGCACCATACTAACTGGTGTACATTGGCTTTCGTTATCGGATGCCTAAATTGGTTGAACTTTTGCAAGTCTTAACAGATAATCAGGTGGGGAGTCAGGGTTCGAAGCTGTCTACGCACTGGTTCTGTTATCAGGAAGTCATGAGTTCAATCCCCGATGATGCCACAGCCATCCGTCAGTGACTGAGAGAGTAGGCCATAACTGTATTGTGTGTGGAGGTGAAACTAAAGAGCTGAAAAACAATGGGCAAGTCATAGACACTAGTGCAGTGTGTGTGTGTGTGTGTATGTGTGTGTGTGTGTGTGTGAGAGAGAGAGAGAGAGAGAGAGAGAGAGAGAGAGAGAGAGAGAGAGAAAATATACATGTGTCAAGGCTATGCGGATGTTTTAAAGAGCCTCTATCTGATCCGTGTAAAGCCTAGTAATCCCCCCCCATACACACACACACACACACACACACACACACACACACACACTCTGTGACACACACTGTGACCCTCTCCCTCTCCCAAGTACAAACACTCCCGCTCTGATCCTCTCACTCAGAAGGATCCACAACTGCTCAAATATCTCTCTCACACAGACACACACACACACTTACTTTAACGGTGAGGTCAATACTCTTCAGTTCAGAACCTGTATATGGAACCTATTCTTAAGAACCCTTTAGGAAACTCTTTAAAACTCTGGGTTCAGGGATGTGTTTCTCCATCTGCGCATAGGTGTGTGTGTGTGTGTGTGTGTGTGTGTGTGTGTGTGTGTGTGTGTGTGTGTGTGTGTGTGCGTGTGTGTGTGTAAATGACATTTCCTCTCTGAAGGTTTTGCCCTCCGTGTTAAACAGTTCGGTGCTAAGTGCTCCGGAGATCAGAACAAGACGACGCGAGAAATAAAAGAAGCTTCCAAGCAGGAGAGCCACCGCGAGCGCTCATGACCCTACATCACTCCCACAGTTTAACATAATCTCACACATACACACACACACACACACACACACACACAGCTGGAAGAGTGGAAAGATCAGATTATCCTTGGAGTTCGATAGAAGATCAGGCCTATTCCATGCAAGAGCTGCAAAGAACACACACACAGACACGCACACAAAAACACACACACACACACACAGGCAATATTTTACAGATTTATCAATAAAGCTTGATCAATATATTGTTTCACTGATGAATCAGACAATATAAAAGTTTCAGAGGTTTATTAATTAAGACTGACTGGTACGTCAATAAGGCCGGTACAGTTGCACCGCAGGTAGTCTATGTGTCACAAAGCTCCAGGAGCCTGGGGTTGTTGGTTCAATCCCTGCTCAGGTCACTGTCTATGAGGAGTTTGGTGTTTCTCCCCGTGTCCAGTTTCCTCCTGCCTCCCATAAATACACATGGTAGATTGCCCCTTAGGTGTGAGTGTGACTGTATGTGTGTGTGTGGTACCCTGCGATAGACTGGCGCCCTCTGTCCAGGGGCTTTTCCTGCCTTGTGTCCGATGACTCCAGGTGGGCTCTGGATTAACTGTGACCCTATTCAGGAAGAAGCTGCTAAGATAATGACTGGTATATCAATGAATTGCAGGTCTGTCAATTATGCTTGACCAATATATTGATGTTTTTAAACTTGACTAATGTATCGTTTCACCGATAAATCAAGACGATATTCATTCCATTGACAGAATCAAGTTCCAGCAGTTTATTAAAGCAGCTCAATGAATACATATCATTTCATCATTTCAACAATAAAAGTGACTAAATCTGAAATATCTGATGGTTTATTAATATTTACAGCATTTATGTGTCAGTAAAGCACTGACTGAAGCTTTCCCTGACTGTGTTAAATGAAGGCGACTCAGTTTGCAGAGGATGTGAAACCGTGTGGATTTTCTAAAGTCAGAAATAAAAGTGGATAAAAGCTCGAAATGGAGATCCATTTTCAGACTGACTGATTCTCAGGAGATTGCGGGGGCTTGAGTTTGTTCCCAGGGGATTGTGGGGGTTTGAGTTTTTTCCTCTCAGATCCATCACACCTCTTAACTGCCGCTAATGACTCTCATCGCCTGCCCAAATGAATATTTCACAGTGGCTAATGAGGAGAGAGAGAGTGAGGGAGAGAGAGAGACCATATACAAGAACACAGTGAAGAGACAATAAACATACAGAACCGACGCACTCAGTACTGAATATGAGAACACTGAGAACACTGAGAACACGTTTCACATCCAGTTTACAGCAGATACAGATACTGAGGCAGAAGAGAAAAGAACTACAGTTACAGTTTACACCTCTTGTACCTCTGTTAGTACAGTATTAATGTAGTACTTCTGTCAGTACAGTATTAATGCAGTACTTCTGTTAGTACAGTATTTAATGCAGTACTTCTGTTAGTACAGTATTAATGTAGTACTTCTGTTAGTACAGTATTTAATGCAGTACTTCTGTTAGTACAGTATTAATGCAGTACTTCTGTTAGTACAGTATTAATGTAGTACTTCTGTTAGTACAGTATTAATGCGGTACGTCTGTTAGTACAGTATTTAATGCAGTACGTCTGTTAGTACAGTATTAATGCAGTACTTCTGTTAGTACAGTATTTAATGCGGTACGTCTGTTAGTACAGTATTAATGCAGTACTTCTGTTAGTACAGTATTAATGCAGTACTTCTGTTAGTACAGTATTAATGCAGTACTTCTGTTAGTACAGTATTTAATGCGGTATGTCTGTTAGTACAGTATTAATGCGGTACTTCTGTTAGTACAGTATTTAATGCAGTACTTCTGTTAGTACAGTATTTAATGCGGTACTTCTGTTAGTACAGTATTTAATGCGGTACGTCTGTTAGTACAGTATTAATGCGGTACTTCTGTTAGTACAGTATTTAATGCAGTACTTCTGTTAGTACAGTATTAATGCGGTACTTCTGTTAGTACAGTATTTAATGCGGTACGTCTGTTAGTACAGTATTAATGCGGTACGTCTGTTAGTACAGTATTTAATGCAGTACTTCTGTTAGTACAGTATTAATGCAGTACTTCTGTTAGTACAGTATGTAATGCACTTTGTTTTGACTTCATTTGTACTTTTCTGTCGACCTCATTCTGTTTGCTCTTTTTTGCTCATCTTTCTGTAATTTTCCTCAAACCTCATTACTGTTTTTAAAACTCATTTTAAATCTCATTAGCACTTTTCCACCCACCTCATTTGCACTTTTCTACTCAACTACTCTGCACTCTTCTAACAACCTTGTTTGCACGTTTTTTTCCATTTCCATTGCATTGTTTCTCTCATCTCTTTGCCCGTCTCAGGTAACCTCACTTGTGCTTTTCCACCAACCTTGTTTGCACTCATCTGCCCAACTCATTTGCACTTTTCTGCTCAACTACTCTGCACTCATCCAACAACCTCATTCACACCTACCTCAATCGCGTACCTTTGCTTACACTTCTCCAACACAATTCAGCCTTTCTTCATTTCAATTTTTCTTTTCCACCTTCCTCGTTTGCATATTTCTGTCCATCTTGTTTGCATTGGCCTGCCCACCACATTTCCCAAATGTGTTTCTGGATGGGGGGGCAGAGCCCCTCGATTCTCCAAATTCCCAAACTCCCTTGATTCTCCCTGGGTGCTGAATGTGAGCACACACTGCTTCTGAGGCTTTTTTCCGTTCTCCGGGAAATTCCACACATTAAAGGAGGAACACGGCGTGAAAGCCTCCAGCACAGAGTGAGGTGAGAGAGTTGAGGAAAGGAAGTGGAGGGAAATGAACCCAGACTGAGCTCGTTAACCTCGTTAACCTCGTTACTTCAGACACAACAACAATCAGCTCCGTTAGACCTGAGAGGCTTTTATTCACGCTGATTATTTACACTCAGGAATCACTGCTCACATGTTTACCATGATACATGTAGGACAGACAGTGAAGTGTGTGTGTGTATGTGTGTGTGTGTGTGTGTGTGTGTGTGTGTGTGTGTGTGTCTGTGTGTGTGTTCACTGAAAGAGTAGGACACTTTATTTTACAATGTTAAAACATGTCCATTACAATAAGCCCTGCAGTTTTTATAATTGATTAACCATTTGAACCCTAGGCCAGTTTATTGGGATGTTTACGTAAATTTAGATCATTTTAGATAATATTTAATTTAGATAAATGAATGAGTTTTTAGATAATTGTATAAATGTGACCATGTTTTGATAAAAAAAAAATACTAGGCCTACTAGACCACTAAGGTTTGGTATTTTTGCTTATAAGGACTAAAAAAAAACACTTTACAACCCAGAACTGCAATGATTGGACTGACATTTACAACAATACATTCTTTGGAATGCAAAATAAATACCAATCTGTGGTTAAATAAATGTATTCATTTATTTATTTAATTTTTTTTATTTATTATTATTTATAAATTTTATTGTCTCTCATGGCTTTTATTTTGAAATCTGAACACTATGTGAGCAAAAAATGAACAGTCCCTTCCCACTCATGCTCCTCTATAACCCAATATTTGGCTCAGTGAGATCATTAGCCCCGCCCACTCTCACTGATCAGTCAGAGTCTGCCTGTAGGTTGAAAATGAACATGTGGACAAATGATCAATCAGTGATAATGAACTTTTTGCTGTTTGGGTCGCGTCTTTCTGTAAAACGACCCGTTCATTATTACAGCAATTCAGAGAAAGGAGACTGTGCTAAAAGGGCACTGGTGTTGCTCTTTAAGGGAATATGAAAAATCATAAAGCCCTACATAGTTATAACCAGAATGATCTCCTTTAGTTGGATTAGATGAACAGAGCGAGGTCAAAATGTTAGATCAGAACCACGGTGAATTCAAACCCCCCTGTTTTTGCCGATTATGACCATACCACATATGAACCATGTAAATTCAATGAGAGGGAAATCCAGTTTTCCATGACACAGGTCCTCAGGATTCTGTTCACAAGGGAAAGATGGAGCAAGGGGCTGACTGCTGGCCCGCTGTGCCGGCGAGAAAGCTGAGACAAAAGGCAAGACTCATTTTACCGGTCAATCTGCGCTCCAACCATCACCTATAGCCACGAGCTTCGGGTTGTGACCGAAAGAATGAGATCCCGACGTGGAAGAAATGAGTTTCCTCTGCAGGGTGTCTGGACTTTCCCACAGAGACAGGACAACAAGTTTGGTCGCCCGGTAGGGGTTCGGAGTTGAGCTGCTGCTCCTTTGTTTCAAGATGAGCCAGCAGAGGTGGTTCGAGCGTTTGGTTCGGATACCTCTGGATGCCTCCCCGGTGATGTGTCCATGTCCAGCAGGAGACCCCGCGGTAGGACACACTGGAGAGATTATATCTCTCTTGGGAATACCTGGAAGAGCTGAGAGAGGTCGCAGTGGAGAGGGAGGTCTGGGCTGCTGCACACGTCACCCAGTCCCTGAATGTTCTTTGTGTCACAAATCTGTCGGCTACATTGAAGTAAACACGCTGACGTTTCTGTGACATCACAACCATGACATATTGTCACTGCACACTCTCTGTCCATATGGTTCACACGGAGTGATGGCTTTGAAACTAAGTTTTATAGGCCACATCAAACTCAAGGTGAGGAAAATCCATTTTTCCATCATGCGAGCTCTTTAAAAGTTCAGAAAAGTCACTGTGACACCAACAGAAACACAGAAAACTTTGTTTCAGTCTTCAGAAGAGCCTGAAGTGTTTCTATTTCCAACCACGTTCACTCGGATTCTACACACAAACAAAAATAAATAAATAAAAATAAAAATAAAATATCGCTGCCGGAGAGATCACCCACCCTGAGCAGGAGACGCTGCGTTTTTGATTTTTCACAATTTCACCAGAACGCAGGAAGAGAAATGAAAGCAAGTCGTTTCTGTAATGAGATGAGCACGGCTGGAGTGTGTGTGTGTGTGTGCGTGTGTGCGCGCCTGTGTGCGTGTGTGTGCCTGTGTGTCAGTGCCAGATTCTTGCGACTGCTCTGTGTGAGTGAATAGTGAAAGAAAATTGCATGATGGGAATTCAGCTGTGTTAAGAAACATACTTCTATTTCCATCAAATCCAGACAGAAAAGACCTGAAAACACATCAGCTGAGAAACCATAAACTCCACACACCTTTCAACACCAAACCCGCTGTCGGCGTGCTGGTGGTCTTATCCTACTTGACAGACAGTGTAAAGCAGAGGTCACTGGCCACTTTATCAGAAACTCCTACCTAGTAGCTACACTCTGTGGCCTTTTATCAGAAATAACGACCTTCTACTTGCACTTAGTGGCCACTTTATCGGAAACACTCATTTATATATATTGTGTGAATTTTTTATAGCCTCTGTGGCTCTGCAGCTGAAAGGTTCTTGTGTGACTCGCCATTGAGACTCATTTGCACTCGGACGTTCGCTGAAAGCTAAAATTTACCGCATCCACATCCATCATCATAACTCTGACAGATCAATGGCTAAAGCCCATTATTTGGTCGTTATTAAACTCAGCAGAGAGAGAGAGCAGTGGCTGGATAAGGCCGAGCGAGCTGGGGCGTGTGTTAATGTGCTGTAGTATCTGTAGAGTAATGAATAAGGCTAATCTATCATACGTCAGAGAAATACCAGCAAGGGAGACGTGTGTGTGTGTGCGAGCGTGCGTGTGTGTGTGTGTGTGTGTGTGATAGAGAGAAACAGAAAAAGGAAGAAGAAAGACATACAACCCGAGAGAAACAAAGAGAAACCGAGGAGGAGGGGGTAGAACAGAGATAGTGAGTATACTCGATTACCCCTTAAAAGGTTGAGGACACCGTGCCTCAAAAACACCATGACTACACCCATTACACCGCCACCCCACACCCTGTACCCATATCCTCCATACCAAAATCTACACCCATTTATACATATTTACTGATCTATACCTATCTGTGCTCATACTCATCCATATCTATTGGAGATCTATAACCATACCCATCCACACTCATACTGACCTATACCCATCTGATACCATACCCATCCACACTCATACTGACCTATACCCATCTGTTACCATACCCATCCACACTCATACTGACCTATACCCATCTGTTACCATACCCATCCGCATCCATACCAACCCATACCCATGCTGATCTATACCATCTATATCCAAAGGCATCCATACACATCTATACTCGCACTCATCCACAGCCATCCATACCCATAACCACCCATACTGATCCACGCTCCATCCATACTCCCATCTATACCCGAACACATTCATATTCATTCCCATCCATACTATATCCTATATACCCACACCGATCCGTGCCCATGCCCACACATTCCCACCCATTCGAACACACACACATCAATACTCAAATCTATAACCACAGATATATATGAAATAGCTTAGTCCACATACCCATTTTCCACCTCCAAAAATTAACATTATGAATTGTGTTCTGAATGTGTTCACATCAGGAATATCATAGATTTTATTAGCTTAATTTATGAGTTATTTTTATTTATTTATTTATTAATCTTAGTATGAAGGGTCTTTTACAGGTTTTCGTTTTTGTTCAGGCTCTCAAAAAGCAGAATCAACCCCTACCTGAGAGTGAACTGCTCCGTAGTGGCTGTAGTGTCCAGCAGGATTTGGAAGCTGACCATCTGTCCCTGCTTAACAGGACTGGATGGAACCACTATCTGGATGTTCCGGTCCAGCCTGAGTTTTTTCCCCTCTGCTTTGCTGTCCACCCTACCCAGGGTGACCGTTCCAATCCTCTGCGTGTCCACTTCCTGCCCTCTGCCCTGCACCCTGCCCGGTACACACTCTCCACCCTGCTCGTCCGCCAAGGACAGAGAGTAGTGCACCTCCATGGTGGGCAGGGGGGGCTCCTGAGAGCGCCTTCGCGGTGGTGGTGGGGTGAACCAGGATGGTGGGATGTCCAGCTGCGTCACGCACATCCCCAAACTGCCTTCCAGCCTGCAGGCTGCAGATACTGACCCCTCACCATGATCCCGGATCCCCACCACCCGCACACATGGCAACAGCTCAGCAGCAGGGTCCGGGTCATCCCACCTGAGGGAGAGAAAGTGCAAGAGTGAGCGATAGAGTGAAAGAGAATGACAGAGAGGAAACACTACAACGCATTCGTGGGCGGAGCTTGGAGAGGAGAGAGGTACCTCACCTGCGTCCGGTCAGGTAGAACAACAGGTGAGCTTGTGGCCGCTCCGCCCTGATCGCTGTGGTTACCAGGTGCGCCCTCACCTTCCAGCCCGTTGTCAGGTGTAAGGTGTGTGTGAGGTGTGTGGAGGGAGGCGTCAGCACCCCCTGCAGGAGCTCAGGGGGCACTGGCGTGTCGGCAGTAAGATTGCCATAGCTACAGTTGATGGACAACAGGGGGGCAGGGCCCGAGGGCTGGTGGAGGAAGAGTGTCTCACTGCGCGTCTGCAGGCTCCCGTTGCGCATCACTTCTTGCCCCGCCTCCCGCAGGAAGAAGGAGGTGGAGTCGGCCCCCAGCAGCTGGCAGGAGACGGGCAGGTAGGTGAGGGAGGAGGAGGAGAAACGTGGTACGACGTCCATCATCACACCTGACCGGCTCTCACACACTGGAGAGAGAAAGAGAGAGAGAGAGAGAGAGAGAGAGAGAGAGAGAGAGAGAGAGAGAACTGTTTAAAATTGTTTTTGAAAGGTAAAGTGTGTGTATGTGTATGTGTGAGTTTGGGGGGAGGAGGGGTGGGGGGTCTAATCCTTCCCTGACCCAGTCCTGACCCCCTGATTATCACGTGTGCACTTGAGGTGTGTGAGCAGTAAGTGCGCTTCAGTGTCTTTCAGGAGTGTTAATGCAGTCAACCTTTTCTGAGTGTGTGTGTGTGTGTGTGTGTGTGTGTGGGGGGGGGAGTATCTTAAAAAGCATTGATTGACACACAAAATAGTCACTGCATATCTAAGGGTTAAGTGTATAGAGGGTCAAGAGGGGTATAAAGCCCCCCAGCATGGGGGAGGTGGGGATGAAGTGAGTTTGTGATCATCTAATCCAACATCCTGACCTGACCGCCAAAGTATTATTATTATTATTATTATTATTATTATTATTATTATTATTATTATTATTTTGAGATCTCAACACCACTCCAACTGACATGTCCTGATCTTTACATGTCCTGAACATTTATACCATAGCAACACCTTAGCGACCACCTCACAGCACCCTAGCAACCAACACCTATACCATAGCAACATCTTAGCAATAAACATCTATACCATAGCGACACCTTAGCAACCACCTTGCAACCTTAAGAACTGGCTCCTGTCCCATAGCAACACCACAGCAACCACCAAATAAGCTTGGCCATCAACAACTGTGCCATGGCAACACCTTAGAAACCTTTCTGTGAACTTTCATCCCGAGACCAACTTTGATAAGCTTTCAAAACCGGAGATATTATATGACTCCTTAAAACCACTGTTGCTGAATGCCACCAAATCCTCACAGCAAAGCTTCAAAATTTAGAGCAGACGCTTCCCTGGACATTAGAGTGTGTGACGACCACCAGCACTCGCCTGTGAGACCAAACATGTTTGAGAATGTTCTAGAAATGACTGTTAAACTTCAGCTTCTTCCGGGACTTTTCCTGCAGGGTTCATCCACACGGGAGGTCAGAAAGGTTACACCATCAACACCTCCCACCCCAGCACAGCCAACAACACCGTCTGTTCTAATGCTGTGGAAGAACACTCAGAGCTTCCGCTGGGGAAAAGCTTTCCTGCTGATTCAGGTGTTGGGATTCGCGGCCCCAACAACCCCGGAAAACCGAAAACATCATCACAAACCTAAACAAGCTGACGGCAAATGTGTGGGGAGGTTTCTCCATCATAGTTTTTCATTTCATCTCCCCTCAGTGTGTGTGTGTGTGTGTGTGTGTGTGTGTGTGTGTGTGTGTGTGTTTGTGTGTGTGTAGTGGCGGGCACTGTCAAGGTGTGAAAATATAATGAAGCTCTGGAATGGCACTGCGCCTCATGACAACAGCTTAACCACACAATAATCCCTTCAGACGGAGAGCGAGAGACATAGACAGAAAAAGAGAGAGAGAGAGCGAGAGAGTACTCCGTCAGCAATCCAGTTCATATATCACACACACACACACACACACACACACACACACACACACACACACGCACACACACACATACACACATGCACACACACACGGTGACTTATCCTAAAACAAAAACATGGGCCTAAGAAGTCTGGGAGCTATGCACACACACACACACACACACACTCAGGGAGTGAATCGATACCCCTGCGCAGGCGGAGGAGGAGTGTGTTGGCGCTGACGCTTTGAGATGCTTGTTGCTTTTTCCATTTGCACTGCACCACAGCAACACTCCACCAAACACACCCTCAACTCACTCGCAGACAGAGCACTCCAAACACCCCTCACATGACCCTGCCACACATCACAACCTCTGCACCCAGACTCGCTCACCCCTGCTCCTCCACCAACCCCAAACAACAGTGTGTTCAGATTACTTAACATCAAATACAACATAAACGGAGTGCAGTGAGACCCCCCACCTGTACCCTATCGATACCCTATTAACCCCCACCCCATCAAACCCCACCCACTGCTATAAACATACACATTTACCTAACTCACACCTTATTAACCCCCACCCTGTCAAACCCAACCTTTGCTATAAACCTACATATTTACCCCACCCACTTCTATTAATTACACCTTTACCCCACCCACACCCTATTAAACTTCACCCCATCAAACCTCAAGCACTCTTATAACATTACACCATTACTGTATTCAGTCCCTACTAGACCCCACACCATCAATCCCCACCCACTCCTACAATTACAGCTTTACCCCACCCACTCCCTATATCAGTGTTTATCATTATTTACAAAGCAAGTCAGGAATGGTTACGTGAGTTAATTCCAGTAGACCAGTAAGCCCAACACCGCAGTACAAGTTGTGCTGTAGGCTCTCCGGTTCTGCAGATGGATGATGTTGGGACCCTGGAGAACAGCAATATGAAGCTATACACATGCTATAAAGCAAAATATGGTGCCACTGAATGTGACAGCCTCAAAGAGACCCGTCACTCCAGGGTTCTTTACGGCCCACTCAGGGCTACAAAATGCTCATAACTCTGAAGATCTGTTCCACGTCCAGGCCCAAGGTTGACCTTCACATCTAATTCACAGTTCCCCCTCTCGCCCGTAGTCGATCAGTAGTCGGTCAGTCAAGCCATTTCTAATGCCTGAAGTTTGGCCTCAGCAGACAGCTTTGGAACGCCCACACCTGAACAACCACTTGTGAGGTGTTATCATGTGACTGAGGTTACTGGTCAGCTTGGATGGTTGAAGTGAGGCACGAGAGCGAGGGTCAGAGGGACAGGACATTTCTTTTTTGAAGTTGTGTGGGCATTTAACGTTTCGTAGCCCACAGTGTCACGTGTCTATCGGGATTACCCAATAGAAGGCATTACCACCCACAGTGGACAGTGCAGTGGCCACCCAAGACTGCTTAACGAACTCCAATAATCCATGCTGTCCTGCCGCGAGCAACTTCGCTCACAAGATAACATCTCACCACTTATACAAGTAATGAATATCCCATGACTTTTGGCATGTGTCTGGATTTGAACCAGTTTTTTAGCTTGACGAAAGAACTCTAGTCCATGTTCTAGATAACTGTGACAAGTGTTCGAAACCACATAAGCAAATATATGAGATTAATGGCCTGATTCTAAAGGCACTGATGATAATTGATGTGCATAAGCTTCCATTACTCTTAGTAACATCCCCATCATAGCTCATAAAGTTATAATCTTCAGGCAGTAAACATGTCTTGGCTGATCTGACTGTCCTGCGAGCGTGACTCCAGCTTTGCAATCACGATCCCTCCCTGCGGGACCACCGTCTTAATCCAATACTCATAATTGCCTCCAAGTTTAGGCGACAGATTAGGATCTGGAACTTATTCAGTCTGAAATGAGCATGACTACCGGGACAATGTTACCATGGTGATAGTTTCTTGTGCAAGCTAGGCGTTTCCGATAAAGTGGCCACTGCGTGTAGTATACGGCAGGTGTTTCCGATAAAGTGGCCACTGAGTGTAGGTAGAAGGTAGGTGTTTCCGATAAAGTGGCCACTACATGTAGTATACGGGAGGTGTTTCTGATAAAGTGGCCACTGTGTGAAGAAACAAGGTAGGTGTTTCCAACAAAGTGGCCACTGTGTGAAGAAACAAGGTAGGTGTTTCCAATGAAATGGCCAGTGCGAGGTAGGCAAGCTAGGTGTTTCTGATAAAGTGGCCAACAAATGTAGGGAAAAGGTGGGTGTTTCTGATAAATTGGCCACTGAGCTGAAGCATGGGGTAGGGTTGTGAGCCAAAATATTAAGACCCCTTCTAAGAAGAAGGTTAAAGTTTTGCTGACCTGGTAACAGCATGGGTTGGTTCTCGTAATGGATGTGTTGTATGAAATGGGCGGCGTGAAGAGCTTAGACACTTAGGCGAGCTTAGGTGAGGGTCAGATCATTATGTCCAGATGACTGAGGAGTCAAAGCATCTCCTACATGACTGCACGCTTGCAGCAGGCAGTGGTGACTACCTACTGACCAAGTGACAGACCACCAATCCGAGGTGGCTGAGTCTCATTGATCCTACCTACCTTGTCTAAATGGAATCGATAAGTTCTAACTGTTTCATGATGGTTACAGGGGGAACGTGTGACAACAAACAGTGCCGTACCCCCTGCCAACCCCTATCCACCCTTACCTACAACAGACATGTGAGCATCAGAACTGGATTTCAGAGTGATGGAAGAAGTCCTGTGGTCTTCTTCATCTCATGCACGTCAGGGTGTCCAGGTCCACAGCAGCTCCACCTCCCAACCTACAGAGAAGCCTCCATGATGTGCTGGAATGTCTTGGTGGCGATACCACCTTTAGAGGTCTGTAATGGAGCTCTTTTGGCAGAACGTGGAGGAACAACAATGTTGGCAGGTGGTCTTAAACTTTTGGCTCACTAGATGCATAAAGCTTCACTGTACCATGAAAGTATCTTCCACTCAGAGCAGCTCCAAGGTGGCCTGCTTCTGCTCAAACACGCCTCAGTGTTTATGAAGTCTCGGGATCTGGAGGCTCACCTGCAGAACTCTGACAGGCTGTACGGCTGGGAAGTGTTCACACTCACAGATCTCACCGAGAGATTTCTCGGAGGGTTTCTGTGGCAACGGCCTGGATATTCCTCTATGACAGGAGGGAAACACGTGCGGCGAATCCAGGGTAAAACCACATTCCTGCTGGGTTTAGTCTGTGCAAACAAAGCTCTGAACCTGAAAACACTTCACTGGATGCCTCTGACAAACACACACACACACACACACACTCATACACAACACACACTTATTTGTTCACTCATCTGCAGCCGATGCACATCCCTGAGGAGCACATGCTTAGAACCTTCCAATAAATAAAAGCAGAAATCCAAGAAAAATCCAGTGAAAGCTCAAACCATTAAAACCACTGCCAGGTCAAGGGAGTACAATGTGAACTGGTTCCAGTGGCAACGATCAAGAGACAGGATCTCCCATCATTACTGTAAAAGGAATTGTGGGATTGCAGTGCTGTTGGCAAGGAAGACGAAGATGATCAGGATCAATAACTGATGATAACTGTAGACTGATCTGATCAATATTTATTGATCTACTCATACAGAAGTGGTGTCTCTCAGGACGGCGTCGGGTTTAACGCAACATGCCAGACGTCTCTGCATGGAGGTGTAGAGGTTCCTAACGGTGTAGTATCTGTGTTGTAGTATAGTACAGTTCCTCAAAGCGAGCTCTCGAGACGGCAGCATTACATTGGCACAACGTTTTTTAACCGTTTTTAAAATGTTAATCTCCTTTATCGTAAGAATGATAAACGATAACCTGCAGCATCTGTCTATCTCACAGAGTAGCTGAGTTGAAGTTACACAAGGATTATTAAATGAGGCTGTGTTAACGAGGCTGTGTTAACAAGGCTGTGTTAACGAGGCTGTGTTAATTAGACTGTGTTAAGAAGGGTGTGTTAAGGGAATGTTAATGAAGTTGTGTTAATGATGTCGTTTCAAGTAGGCTGAGTTAATAAGGCTCGGTTAACGAGGCTGTGTTAATGAGGTTGTGTTAACAAAGCTATGTTAATGAAGCTGTTCACTGAATTGAGTTACTGAGCCTGTTTCAATGGGACTCTGTTAGTGTGGCTGTGTTAATGAGACCTGTGTTAATGAGGCTTGGTTAACGACACTGTTTCAGTGAGACTGTGATAATGAGACTGTGTTAACGAGGCTGTTTCAATGAGACTGTGTTAATGAGCCTGTTAGTGTGGCAGAGTTAACGAGGCTGTTTCAGCATGACTGTGTTAGTGTGGCTGTGTTAATGAGGCTGCTGCAATGGGACTGTGTTAACGAGGCTGACAAGCCCACTGGTTTGGGTAATTTTTACTTTGGCTTTTGTCTCCTGGCCCCGTGTGGCATCAGCAGCTGTTCACTACAGCTTCCAAAACACACGACCTTGCAGCAAGTTCACACACACACACACACACACACACACACACACACACACACACACACCACTGAGGCAAGTACTTTGAAACATTTAATTTTATGATAAACACAGATTGTGACAGACACTACCCTGAACTGTGAATTTTTTATTAGTGACTATGTTCTTATGGATTTTGTTGAACAAATCACGGTGGTTCTAAAGGGCTCACTGGGTTCCCGTGTGGTACTGTAATAAGATGACACCATTGCAACAAGTCAGTTGGTGACATTTCTTCCATTCAAGATCCATCGCATCTGTTGCACTGACAGTTTTGTAGATCACAGAGGGTTAATGCCTAAGGATAAAGAATGGGAGGTCACAAAAGCTCTTGCGGGTGTAATGTTAAGGTGTCCGAATACATTTGTCCGTATATTGTATGCATAATGTAGGATACAGTAGCAGAAACAATGTATAGAACTGCAAGGGACAGTGAGAGCTGAGACGCGGTGAGTGGAGTTCAGAGTGCATAAAACAGAATACACAGAGTGGGACACGTGTCCTTCAATAAAACAGCACATTAGTGATGCAACCATCTGATATCACGACTGATCTCAATATTAACTAGATTTGCTGGGTGATTAGGCCAATCCACGGGACGGAACCCGAACCAGAACTGGGTATTCTAACTTCATAACTCAGGATCAGAGCCACCAAAAAAAAACATGGTACACAAACAAAAATGACTAATAATGATATTAATGGTGACCTATCATCGTTCTCTAGCTCCAAAAATGTTCAAAATCAACAGGTGACAGCAGTTCAGTTCATTTATTTGTGTTAATTCGTTATATTTTGTGTAAATATCTTGTTTAGCTGGGGATACTTTGCCATTTCTGAGCAAGAAAGGGAGCAGACCGCTGATCTACCATTCTGGAACATTGTCTAGCTCAGAAGAAGGACATGCCACAGGGGGACAAGGTAAAGATGTCACAGTCATAGCTGCACATTCCTTATAAGGAAATAAGAGAAGGGGCTGTTTTTTCTCACACAAGAGTTCAAATTTCACTGTAAGAGTCCTGAAGCCTGATATGTTTCTAATAATGAGATAAATAACTGCTGTCAGGTCCTACGAAGAACCTAAAGCTGTGGTGTGTTTTTAAAGACATTTTTAGCCTACATGTAAAAAATGCCAAATATCTAATATGTTCATATTTGTTTACTGATAAATAAAACAGCAGTTCAGTATATTTATTTGTTATATTTTGGTAAAAAAGTAACGTTTATGTAACGTGAAGTAATTGTCAACAGATGTGTATGTGTACCAGGTATGTATTGTATTGGGATATTAACCAATATGTTTAATTGGAGCATCCTTTACACACACACACACACACACACACACACACACACACACACACACATTTTGTGTCCTGGAAGAATGATTTACAGCCCTCAGTCTAACCTACTGCAGTGCTTCATACACAAACACACGCACACACACACACACACACACACACACACACACACACACACACACACACACACACACACACAGAGAGGCCCTTCAGGTTAATCGCCGTCTCCACCCCAACTGGATCCATTCTACAGCCGGACGCTCCTCGTGACCTTTTGACCCCAGCCATAATGGAGGCTAACAGCAATACAATCCATCACCTAAACACTCATATTCCACAACACACACACACACACACATTACTGTCACTCTCACCATCTCTCACTCTCACTCGCCCCACAACAGTTCTATTCCTCCATTTTTTAAAGCAACAATCTAACTCGCCCAAACCCTCAGCCAATCAGGCATGTCGGAAGTTTGGCTTATTCTTGGTTCTAGAGCTATGAGGTCGTTATCAAATACTGGATGCGTATGTACACCATTACCTATGTACTGCACCTGCACACCACGGTGCAATGGTGTACAGAGGTTTAAATCATCATTTTGTGGTTTTTGATGTTGGATACTCCGTGTCTTAGTACTAATTTACTATTTTCACACAGACTTTATGGACAAAAGTATTGGAACACCTGCTTATTTATTGTTTCTTTTGAAATCAAAGCTATTATAAAGAGTTGATCCTGATTCGATTGGATTCCAGGGACAACAGTCTGCTGTACGAATTTGATTGTATTCAGTGTTGGATGAAAACCATGTAAAGGGGTCCTAACTTTTTCACTTGATTGTAAATTAAAAAACATAATTGTACTTAGAATCAGATCAGAATATTAAACACTGAGAGAAGCTCTGTGTGTTAGTCCTTTAACAAACCATGTGATGCGTCATTGTCAGACTGTGCTCTATTTCTGCTTATTACTGCACTTTTTTTTCTGCTTCACTGTTTACATACAGCATGAAGTCATGATATAGCAGTGCTCTATAGCCTGCTATTCACTCCACCACAATAGAGCTCTATACAACGACCCCATGCTGAAGATTCCCATTCAGAATTCCGATAAAGACATTTAATCACTGATGGGTCCACTTGTCAGTGTACTGACATTAAAAATGAGAATTCAATAAATCAAGAGAGCTTTAATATGAAGGTAAAGTGCAACACACACACACACACACACACACACACACACACACACACACATTCATTCCCTCTAACTCACCCACCATTAAGATCTCTCTCCATTATTTTCATTGTAAGTGTATTTTTTACCGTCCAAATAATAAACCATAGATGTTGA
>CM067522.1:19695323-19715323 GCA_034509495.1 Acestrorhynchus altus | reverse complement strand
CTATGGAAGTGTCAGATGTTGAATACTGAAACCAGAACTACAGCCGGTTCCTGATAGAACGGATCTGCTGTGTGATCAGTACTGAAATCCCCTGCATCATGTATGAAGCTCACATTGTCAGCTTCGTATCCCAACTCTGTTAACTGATACTGATGTGGTTGGAGTTCAGATCCTGCCAGAAAAACTTTCTCAAAAATGAGCTCATGTTCCAATAAAGGACTTTAGCATCACACACACACAGAACAGCGGAAGATCCTCTGTAAGTGTGTAAGAGGAACCCGATGCTAACTGGCCTGCATAGAGCAGCAGCTGTCAGCAAACTCTCATTAAAAGCAATTGGCTGGAATGTAAGACCAGTTGTAGTGTTTCCAGAGATGTAAAGACAAAGCACTCCCACACACACAAACACACACACAGATTTACCAACAATACCAACATTTTGCCTTTTGATGCAAAATCATAATGACAAAAACCCCAAACTGCTAAATAAAAATACAAAGATACCATAAAATAAACAGTAACATTCATCACGCTGCACCCAAAACAATCACAATACAGTCTAATGTTCATCACGCTGCACCCAAAACAATCCACAATACAGTCTAATGTTCATCCGCTGCACCATAATCACAATACAGTCTAATGTTCATCGCTGCACCAAGAAAACAATCTGCCACAGTCTAATGTTCATCACGCTACTTTTAAAACAATCACAATACAGTCTAATGTTCATCACATGCACCCAAACAATCACAATACAGGTAATGTTCATCACGCTGCACCCAAAACAATCACAATACGATCTAATGTTCATCACGCTGCACCGAACAATCACAATACGGTCTAATGTTCATCACTAAAACAATCACAATACAGTCCTAATGTTCATCGCTGCACCCAAAACAATCACCAATACAGTCTAATATTCATCCACGCTACCAATATCACAATACAGTCTAATGTTCATCACGCTGCACCTAAAACAATCACAATACAGTCCTAATGTTCATCACCTGCACCTAAAACAATCCTATTACAGTCTAATGTTCATCACGCTGCACCTAAAACAATCACAATACAGTCTAATGTTCATCCACGCTGCACCAAAACAATCTGGCAGTCCTAATGTTCATCACGCTGCACAAGAACAATCACAATACAGTCTAATGTTCATCACACTGCACCTAAAACAATCACAGCAATACAGTCTAATGTTCATCACCTTTGCACCTAAAACAATCACAATACAGTCTAATGTTCATCCACGCTGCACCTAAACAATCACAGCCACAGTCTAATGTTCATCAACGCTGCACTAAAACAATCACAATACAGTCTAATGTTCATCACGCTGCACCTAAAACAATCACAATACAGTCTAATGTTCATCACGCTGCACCTAAAACAATCACAATACAGTCTAATGTTCATCACGCTGCACACCTAAAACAATCACAATACAGTCTAATGTTCATCACGCTGCACCTAAAACAATCACAATACAGTCTAATGTTCATCACACTGCACTAAAACAATCACAATACAGTCTAATGTTCATCTGCTGCACCTAAAACAATCTATTACAGTCTAATGTTCATCACATGCACCTAAAACAATCTGCCACAGTCTAATAATTTCATCACGCTGCACCCAAAACAATCTGTGGCTGATCTAATGTTCATCCATGCACCTAAAACAATCACAATACAGTCTAATGTTCATCACACTGCACCCAAAACAATCACAATACAGTCTAATGTTCATCACGCTGCACCTAAAACAATCACAATACAGTCTAATGTTCATCACGCTGCATCTAAAACAATCCTGGCCCTGATCAATGTTCAGCTGCACCTAAAACAATCACAATACAGTCTAATGTTCATCACACTGCACTAAAACAATGCAATACAGTCTAATGTTCATCACGCTGCACCTAAAACAATCACAATACAGTCGTAACTTCATCACACTGCACTAAAACAATCACAATACAGTCTAATGTTCATCACGCTGCACCTAAAACAATCACAATACAGTCGTAACTTCATCACACTGCACCTAAAACAGTCATAATACAGTCAATAACAAATTAAGATCACTGGTAATTAAAGTATTTCACCTGTTTAACCATTAAAACTCTTTAGATATGCTAATCAATGCCTCTCCACATCTGAGTCTAGTGGCATAAGAAAGCGGTCTGATCAGTCTGTAGTCCAGAATACAATGTGAACACAGCTCAGCGAGCTGTTTGAAATGGAAAGAGCAGTCTCGACGCTGGGTATTGGACTGTTTACCATGTTGTCATGTTGAGAAAGCAGTCAAGTTCTGATGCAAAAGTGAAACACACACACACACACACACACCTCCTGTCTGTCAGCAAGGACAGTTAGACCTTTCATGGAGACAGGTGTGTGTGCGTGTGTGTACAGATGATAAATAAAGACGGTGAGAGAATAGAATTACCTGTTCATTGTTATGCACATAATTTAGACTTGATACAGCTGCTACTGTAACCGCCTGTCTGTTCTACCTCAGCCTGTACACTAACACAATCTACACTGTTCATATATATTATACATTATATACATATATATACATATGAGTCCTATGAGGTGTTATCTGACTGACCATCACTGACCTCTTAGATTTGGTGCATCGTCACATTTTCTGTGTGTGTGTGTGTGTGTGTGTGTGTGTGTGTGTGTGTGTGTGTGTGTGTGTGTGTGTGTGTGTGTGTGTGTGATTGATATCCCCAGCATATCCACCTAGAGAGAGAGAGAGAGAGAGAGAGAGAGAGAGAGAGAGAGAGAGAGAGAGAGAGAGAGGTGTGTAAAGGGGTTAGATCAGGTAACAGCGAGAAGCGCTGCTTTAATTCTAGCTCGGTTTACTCACACTCTAATTACACCTGCTAATCTATACAGCATCTCGTGAGTAAGGAGCATTGCAAGAAACAATGACAACACACACATAATGCATTCAGCAACTTTAAGTTGCTCCCATTGTTGACACAGATGTGCAAATGCACACACAGCTTGTCTAGTTCCCGTAGAGACGTACTGCCAATAGAATAGGCCTCTATTGGCACTATGTCTAATGTCAGGTGTGGGATAGACGAGTATAAAGTCCACCGGCTTTGAGCTGTGGAGCTGTGGATCTGTGTTCTCTGGAATGATAGTGCTCCATCCAGTACCTTTAAGAGGGATGAGTTGGAGAGTTGAGGATGATTCAAGCAAATCCTCACAGCAGATTCAAGTAGACAGCCTTCACCAACAAAAGCAGGACTCTTCTAATAAAACTCTTAATGCCCTTGATTTCAGATGAAACAGTGAATGAGCAGGTGTCCCAATACTTTTGTCCTTATAGTGTATATTCAATATGCATTATATATAAGTCTGCTTTTCTATGATTTTACTACCAACAGGATATTTCTGCTCAGAAAATGTATGAATTTTATTAAACACACACACACACACACACACACACACACATACACACAGAGAGAGAGAGAGAGAGAGAGAGCTTGTGTAAAGTTGCTCTGTATGGAAGAATCATTTCTCTCACTGTGAAAAAGAAATTGCCCATTATGTTTTCCAGATGTGAACAATAATGATGGTAACAATAAATAAACACACACACACACACACACACACACACACACACACACACACACACACAGCAGCTGCAGTTTAAAAATAAAATAGCCTAGACTCCCGAGTGGCTACCGGCACTGTCACTGGGATCTGTACTAAACGTCACATCTGTCTCTGTCTGAACATCCAGTCCAAAACAGAGTATACATACGTTCTGCAACACGTTCTCACGCCCTACCCGTACTTATCCGTCCGCAAAACTAAACGTGCATCTGTAGCATCTTTCCCGACGGCACGCTGGAGCTTCGTAACCAAGCCTTTTCTCTGGGTAAGGATTTTCCCGGTCGGTTTCACGTCCACAGAATGGACAAGACCCTTAGATGGATGTTGTAAGTTTGGCGTCTTCAAGCTCAGATCTTCATTTTAAGGCTTGGGGATTTCCCCATTTCCATGAGTAGCACACTCGCAGTGCAATCAGCAAGCTGATTGGCTCTTTTTATTGATGTGCAGGATTTCATTCAATCAAGAGGTTCTTTTAATCGAAGGGCGGGACTATATCTGTAAACAGTCGACATGCTGAGCTTTACCAGACCATAAGTATGTTGAGCTGTTTCCATATGGACAAAAACCGAGACAGAACTGGACAGAAGTCAGCAGAAATGAATAGAAGTTGACAGATGAGGACAGAACCAGACAGAACTGGACAGAACTGGACAGAACTGGACAGAACTGGACAGAGGTCAATAGAACTTGGCAAATCTGGACAGAAGTGCACAAAACATCAGATGAGATCAGAACATGACAGAAGTGGATATAAGTGAGCAGCGGTCAGCAGAACTGGACAAATGAGACTGGAACTGGACAGAAATGAACAGAAGTAGACATGAGGACAGAACCAGACAGAAGTAAACTGAACTTAACTAATGAGGGCAGAACTGGACAAAACTAGACAGAAGTGGACAGATGACTTCAGAACTAGACAGAAATTGGCAGACGTGGACAGAACTATGCAGATGTCAGCAGAACGAGACAGTAGTGGACAGAGGTCATCAGAAACAGACTTGTGACTCATTACTAAACAGAAATGTACGGTAAGAGAAGGGAGAAGTGGACACTGGAAAGAGCGGAACAAATGGACATGAGTGAACAGGACTCTGCAGTCAGCTCTAGGATTCACTGTCCAGGCTCTCCTTCACACTCCTGGCTGGCTGGTGTCTCTCGATATGAAAATCATAAAAATAAATAGAAAGGACTGAAATAATATAGTGCTTGTTTAAAAAAAAACGAATCAAAGCCACGACTGACTGGTGCAGGTTTACACTGAAGCCGTGGGTCACTCGGGCCTGCACCCAACAATGCACCCCTATAACGACACACACACACAGACATTCATTTCTTTTACACCACTGTAATTCAACAACGACAACAAAAAAACTCAGTTCAAACACATCAATCTCCTGGGGCGTTTCCTGCCTGGCAATGCCTCGCTTCGGGGGAATTGAAGTGGCCGATTATTTTTCACAGGGAAGCTTTTTTCTTGCTCATTTTTCTACCAGGAAAAAAAAGTGTGAATGTTGTAAAGCAAAGGTGTTTTAGAGCACTTCCTAAATCACAGCCAGCCAGCGTTAACCACTACACTAAAACATCCATTAGAGCCCAGCTGGGAGGCAAAACACACCAGGCTTGGTCTGGGTTGGTTTCTGTGTTTGAAATGGAAAAGATAAGGATTCAAACACATAAAGTATTATTTACGAATCGACTGTGGTAATTCACCTGAAGGCGTTTTGCTAAATTATCTCTTCATTAGAACATGTTATTTTGTGATTGACTGATGCCCTCGACAGGACCCTCACAGGTGCCTTGCGTCCCCGTGATTGTGGGTAGACTCCAGGAGCACTGCGACCAAAGGAGAAGGTTCCTTCGACTCCATGGTCTTAGTGTTGGTGCCTGAACAAGGTACATCCAACCAATGTCCTTGTCCCAGACTAGTCATCTATCGTTTTCCTTGACCCAAGCTCCATCCCTCATTAAAGCTCCATCCCAATTTTCCTCCCTGATATGGACACTCTCCTTGACCCTAAGGCTCTACCTCTGTCCTTGATCTAGATTTTCCCATTGACCCTGGCAACACTCCTGTCTCTGACCCAGATTCTGTCCAGTAACCAAGTGCCATCCCTAACCCTGAAAAAAATTCCATCTTTGTCTGTGATTTGGGCTGCTTCCCTGTCCCTGATATGAACTATGTCCTTTTTCTGACTCAAGTTCTATTCTTGACTAGGGCTCCATCCCTTGCTCATACTCTGTCCCTCACTGAAACACCATTCCTGAACTGGATATCAACCCTAACCTGAGTTTAATCCCTGACATGAGATCCTTCCCAGACCTCAGCTCCATCTTTGACCCAGACTTCATCCCAGATTCAAGATCCATGCCTGACCCAACTCCATCCCAGACCTAAGCCCCATTCCTGACCTGGGTACTGTTCTTGACATGGACTCCAGCCAACCTTAGCTTCTTCCCAGACCCAAGCCACCTCCCTGACCTGAGGTGGTTCCCTGACTCTGACCCAATCCCTGATCGGAATTCCATTACTGACCTGGGTTCCATCACTCTGTCCCTGCCCTAAACTCCCTGACCATCAATCCATCTTTATGTCCATACCCAGGTTCCATCTTGGGCCTTGACCCATTTCTATGGTCTGGAATCCTTCCTGGACCTGAGCTACGTTTGATGTTTAGGACCCCAAAGGACCACCACAGAGCAAGTTTTACGTGGGTGGTGGGTCATTCTCAGCACTGCAGTGACACTGACATGGTGGTGGTGGTGTGTTAGTGTGTGCTGTGTTGGTACAAGAGGATCAGACAGACCATTGTCACACACCACTACCATGTCAGTGTCACTGCAGTGCTAAGAATGACCCTGCATACTATATGTACAGAGATGATCTGTGAGTAATGGAGCCCTGGTCTACACTACCAGAACTCATGATGGATACCAGGGCTCCATTACTCCCAGGTCATCTCTGTACCCAGTCCAAGTTTGGTCCAGCAAGTCTCTGTTTCACCTTGTCTCCTCCATGAGCCCTAATTATGAGCCATCACTGGAATATGTAACCCATTACGCTGTTGCCCATTCCACAGCACCACTGTGTGTCTGTAATACCTCAGCCTTGTTTATCCTTCTTTTCTTTCTTTGACTGAACCGAGCATGCACATGATTCCTGCCTCCTCGTCTGGCCTCTTTCATAAACTCATTTTTTTCGTAGGCTGTCAACATTTCAAAAGTTGTGTAGTGTATCCAAGGACATCTGCAACACACGATGCAGAAGAGAGCTTTTCTACAATGGAGATGACCCTCGTCCACATTACTGCTTTCATTACAACACAGACAGAAAAACAGATCTGAGATCAGCCACCTGAGCAGCTCTGATGAGAAACTGAGAGAGAGAGAGAGAGAGAGAGAGAGAGAGAGAGAGAGAGTGAGAGTGAGAGGGAGAGAGAGAGAGCACATTCTGAATTTCACACAAAAAGGTTAAACAATGTTAAACTGTCTGAACCGCTCAGCGGGGAATTGGTAGAGTGAGGGCGTCTTTAGAAAACAGCACACTGAGGTAGGGCCTTTACACACACACACACACACACACACACACACACACACACACACACACACACACACACACACACACTACTCTTCTCTCTGTTCTTCTCTCTCAGACACAGTGGAGTGATTGTAGGAGGGCAGAAGCAGTAACGTGGTGGTGAGACATGGCCGTGTACGGGCTTCCTGCCAACATCCCTCTAAAGCCCCGGACAGCCCGACCACTTTGGCATTCATAAAGAGGGGGTGAGAGAGAGAGAGAGAGAGAGAGAGAGAGAGAGAGAAAGAGAGAGGGAGGAAGATCTAGGTCTGCAACCAGTGCACTCAAATTTACCACAGTTAATTACCACCGTTGTAGGAGTAATGTCTCATTGACCAAAATATCACAGGAAAGATACAATTTACACTATAAGGACAAAATTATTGGGACACCTGCTAATTCGGTCTTTCCTCTGAACTCAAGGGTATTAAAAAGTTGATTTGGAGTTTGGAGTAGAGACACTGTCTCTACTGAATGCATTCATTGGGAGATGCGTCCACAAACATTTGGACATGCACCATAAGTATAGAGGATACACAAATTGATAAGTATCTCAATGTAAGACTAATGACATATTGAACCAGTTAATACAGTTACCAACTATCAATAGTTTACCAAGGAATCATTAGTTAATGACCATTTTACCAAAGTAATGAATTACAACAGTAATGAGTAATTTACCAAAGTATCTCAGTGTAACAGTAATGAGTACAGAACGCTTAGCAGCGTTTTGTATGGAGGAGACTTTTACCACTTCAGCATTCATTATGAGACAAAGTGGGATAGACTAAGAGAGAGAGCCAAAAGGGGGAAGACAGACAGACAAAGAGAGAGAGAGAGAGAGAGAGAGAGAGAGAGAGAGAGAGAGAGAGAGAGCAGTCAGTCTTGCTGAGTCTTAGTACTGAAAGAAATCCCACGTCTCTGTTGGAGCTCCAGCACTCACAACACTCAATCAAACTACAGAGAACCAAAGAGACAGAGCTAAAGAGAGCAGGAAAGAGAGAGAGAGGGCGAGCGAGACGGGACGCCAGGTCACAGTCCATCACACACTAACACCCTACCAACCAAACACACACACTCCTCATGCAGAGTTCAGTAAGAGATACTTCGCGTAGATGCCAAACTACTTTAGTATTTCAGTTGAGAAAGTAAAACACACACACACACACACACACACACACACACACACATACAAAGCCCTTCACCCCACCTTCTGTTTTTGGCTGTCCTCCAGTCTAATCCAAACAGCAGGGTTTAGCCCCCTCAGTTCGGCCGCCCTAGTCATGAGTGTGTGTGTGTGTGTGTGTGTGTGTGTGTGTGTGTGTGTGTGTGTGGTGTGTGTGTGTGTGTGTGTGTGTGCGCGCGTGTGTTGGGGACATGTGCTCATCTGCTGTCCACGGAAGACTCTCTACTTGACTTGGGAGCATTGCTGTGAGGATTTGATTGCATTCACTGACAAGTGATCCCAAAGTATTGGCTGGAGCAACTTTTACACTTCCAGAGAACCTAGCTCCACTGCTCCACTGCCCAATGCTGGGGTTTTATAATTCTGTAGGCCACGTCTGGGATCAGGCATGGTTTGTTTATCTGCTTGAGAAGGACGACTGCCCCACATCAACACTGAATGTAAGGGTGTCGAGCCAAACTACCATGGCGTCCCTCAGACGATGGAGTCTTCAGTGATGAGTCCCGCTTTAATCTTGGTGAAGACGACCAACGAATCCCCTCCTCCTCGGGATGGAGTGTTATTTCATCCCTGCGTCACAATCTGCAGGAAGTTTCAAAGCACTGCAATCTTACACTTCCTTCTGGGAGCAACTATTTTTTATGTATATGAGTGTATATACCTTTATTATTATATGTATTATTTATAAGCGATCATCTATGGATGATCTCATACTTGCATGGCATAAAAGCACACAGAAAATGTGTGTGTGTGTGTGTGTGTGTGTGTGTGTGTGTGTGTGTGTGTGTGTGTGTGTGTGTGTGTGTGTGTGTGTGTGGTCCTCCAGTCTAGTGCCAGCAGCATCACAGTGGACATGCAGTGGGACAGTGGGAAGGGGAGGGGGGTGTTCTGGAGGTCAGACTGACCATCAAAGCCATAAACACAGCACGAGTGAGAGAGAGAGAGAGAGAGAGAGAGAGAGAGAGATAGACAGAAAGAGAGAGAGAGTGGGGGGGAGCGAGAGAGAGAGAGAGAGAGAGAGAGAGACAGAGAGAGAGCATAATATATAGAGAAAGAGAAATCCATAATGACATAATGGCCACCGGCAGGGTATTTCAGGGCCAATTAGAGTGAGTGTGAATGGGCTTAAATGCGCGAGAGGAGAGGAATATTTCCCATTTAAAAGGTTACGCTGATGGCCAGTTTGAGTTAAATGAAACAAACGTTTTGTCAGGTGTCATGATAATGATTTTCCACAAAGAGCGAGAGAGGGAGAAAGGGAGAAAGTGAGCAATAAATAGAGAGAGCAGCTTTTTCGTCATTAAGACGAAGTGGTTAGCAGTGTCAAACGTCCATATTATGTTTTTATCTGGGAGATTAAAACCACAGCACTGGACCGGCGCTCCCCTGCTTCCATCTTTCACACTTAATGCCTGTAAGCACTGTAATACACTCTGAAATGAATAGATCCAGTGTACGTTTAAAGAATAAACACCTGCTCCATTAGTTACACAGAAAGAGAAGCACATTTACTAGAATGAGCAAGAGTCCTCTTCGATACAAATCAGGTATTGTGATATACACTGAGGAGGAGGAGCTACAGTCTCTCATTAGGGTGAATATTAATAACACTGTAACTGTAGGTATTGTGATATACACTGAGGAGGAGGAGCTACAGTCTCTCATTAGGTTTTAATGGGAGCTTGTCCACGTGAGAACCTGTTAGTGAGCGCAGGCTGAATTATAATCTTTCTAACATCAACTCCTGTGTGTATCCTGATCCTTAGAACTGCACTTGCTCTGCAATTCCTTTTAAAAAGCCAGCAGGAATCAACTACAGCGAGTTTGCATGGCACAGTGATTGTCTGTGCACTCTCTAATCTGTGGAGTGGTTTTCCTAAAGGAGACTCGAGCACTTACTAAGAAGCCTCTCAGCCTTCAGTGCACAAACACACACACACACAAACACACACACACACACACACACACACACACACACACACACACACACACACACACATATAGTCTCCCAGGGCTGTGAGAGCGAGATCTAATTCATTACCACATTAGTCACCTGGGTCCAACTCGATCAAATCATCATTTACGTGCTGTTTAACCACTTTTATGAAACTGAAGGGCTTTTAACTTTTCTCCGGAATTAGCAGCGAGTTTTCTCCTCTGCATAAACAGACATAAATCAAAGGAAAAGTGCGGTCATACTTCCAGTACGGGCTTTAAAATAACACAATGGGCTGTACCAGTCTGGCCCCATGTTCCGGTAATTACAGAGCAGCGCTGCAGATGCTGTCCTGTGGTTAATTAACGCACTAATGACAGAATGGAGGTGGTTGGATAATCAATTAACCAATGACAGGACAATAGCCAGGACACAGGTGCCGTAACACACATCCACCGCTGTAATGAGGCAAAGAAGAGAAACACCCGAGCAGGGCCATTGTAGAGCCGATGACGAAGAAAAAGACAAAGCAGTGGAGATCCAGTGTTTGCCACATTGTGCTCCAACTAATAGATGAATCCGGCATAATGTAATGTTTACATCAACCATTACAACATAAGCTGCTTTCCAGCAGGGTGTTAGCACTATCGCTCTATTCCGCACGGATTAAAGCGCCTCTCCAGCGCCTCTATTCCCCTAATCTCTAAATCCAATCTGACTCAGATGCTAATCTGAGGTTAATCTGATGGGAGCTGGTCCATCACTAGCCTGCAGTAAATAACATCGCTGTCTATTTTCTGTTATTTTATCCTCTGCAATCACTCACTCCGCTCGCGGCGGCTGAACAAGCTCATGCTGATCCAAATCCTCGAGAACCACACCATGATAATGATGACACAAGTTATTTACTTGCAACAGAGTAAATACAGGACCCATATACATATATAAGTGTATTGTGCGTGTGCGTGTGTGTGTGTGTGTGTGTGTGTGTGTGTGTGTGTGTGTGCAGCTGTGGCCTGGTGGGTCGGGAACTGGACGTTTTCCGGTTCTAATCCCTGAACTGGCAGGGCATGACTGAAGTGCCCTTGAGCAAGGCCACTTAACTCCCCAGCTGCTCCCCAGGCACCGTGCATAGGGCCACTCCCTGCTACGGGCATGTGTGTCATTGCCCCCTAGTGTGTGAACTCACTAGTGTGTGTGTGTGTGTGTGTGTGTGTGTGTGTGTGTGTGTGTGTGTGTGTGTGTGTGTGTGTGTGTGTATCATATACTTCAGCTATTATGTAGATGGTGGGTCATTCAAGTGGATCAGACACAGCAGTGCCACACACCACCACTATGTCAGTGTGACTGCAGTGCTGAGAAGAAGGTGGTCCTATGGGGGTCCTGATCATTGAAGAACAGAGGGACAGAGAAACAGGTGTGCAAAGAAACTGATGGACTACAGTCTAAGTTGGGGAGTTGGGGTCCCAATAGTTTTGTCCATATCACGTAGGTGTCCATTGTTTTTATCAGCAGGTCATTCACTATTAGGGGACCATCATAGGACCACTGCTGATTTTATTTAGGTCTGGTGGACCACTTGGAGGACGGAAATGTCAATGTCGATGTACATGGCCATTTTATCGGAAACCCCTCCCTTAATGGTGAATGGGTCAAGCCTTTGGGCAAATGTTTATGCACAATTGTCAGCTTTCCATCAGTGTTTTCAGACAACCGTAGAACCACCATTGACGTGATTTGGGTCGAAGACTACTCTAAACGCAGCAGTCACATTGACTATTGTATGGCCACTTTATTGGAAACACACATTCGTGCTAATGTAGAGACTATTTGCCATCTGCTGATGCACTTAATTAACCGTCCATCAGTGGTAGTGGACCACCATTGGACCACCACAGATTTTACATGGCCACTTTACTGGAAACCTTCCATTGCCGGTGTAGTTATAGACTACAGGTCTTCTGTTGAGTGCACAACTGTAGCAGTAGAGGAGCACCACTGATATTACTTGGATGGAAGACCACTCTCGGCACAACACTGACATTGATATATTATATGGTCACTATATTGGAAACGCTTCCATGCTGGTGCTCTGACTGTAGGCCATCTGTTGATGCACAACCTCTCAGCCATCCATCAGCGGTACAGAACCGCTATAGTACTGATGGAATATGAGTGGACCACTTTCAGCACAGGAGTGATTTGACATATATGGCCACTTTATTGGAAACACTCCAGTGTTAGTCTAGAGACTAGGCTATCTGTTGATGCACAATTTATCATCCGTCCACCAGTGGGAGAAGACCAAGGCTGATGTTGTTTGGGTTGTTGACAACTCTAATCACAGCAGTGACACTCGCATGGTACATGGCCAGTTTATTGGAAACACTCCAAAGCTTTGAGTGAGACTGTGATCCATCTGTTGATGTACAATCTATCAGCCATCCATCAGTGGCAGCGGATCCCCATGTCCCCTGGAATTATCTAGAGGGTGGACCATTGTGACACTGACATGGTACGTGGTTAATTTACAGTAAACACCACACTCTTACTGGTGCATATTTAGGGACTGCAGCCATGACCAGGGCTCAGTTTATGACCAGAGACACTCTTGTCCAGATATTCCTCGACATTGCACCCGCTGTAGCCATGACACAAACTCTACCATTGTGATGGTGAACCGAAACAGTATCAGTGATGGTCCGCTGATGGTGGGGTCGAGAGAGGCAGATATACTGTACAGCAACAGATGACGAATCTATATGGTAGGTGTTCCCAGTATAACGGCTGATGGAGGTACCAGATAGCACACTGGTGGGAATGGAAACGTGAAAGAGTGCACTTAAGTTGAACCCCCGCCTCTCTGTCACTCTCTCTTTCTCTCTCATGAATGAATACCAGCATCCCCTCCTCTCCCATCTAATATCCTCATCACTTAATATTCTGGCTACGCTATTTTTATCCCTTCCCCTTTCACTCCGTCGCTCTCTCCGGCTCGCTTATTCTATCGGTCTCTCGGCGCAAACCTACTTAAAGGCAGCGTCTCTCTGATCGTCCCTGGCGTGCCCTCTTGGCAACCCTCTTTCAGGATGGAGGGAGTAGTTTATCAGAGTTAAGAGAAGACAAGTAGTGATTCTCTCTTTGGCATAAACACAAATAGTCTCTTTTCAATTCTTACTCTCAGACGACTCTCTCTCTCTCTCTCTTTCTCTCTTTCTCTCTCTCTCTCTCTCTCTCTCTCTCTCTTTCTGTTCCTCACTTCCATTCATTTCTGCGTTCCCCCCGAAGATTCTCAAGAACCATGCTTCAGTTGCCGTGGTCGGAAAAGAAAACTGATTATCCCAAGTGGCTCAGCAGAAAATGGCCCAAAGCATCTCAGTGTAACAGTAATGACTCAATAATTAAATTATCGAAGTGTAACATAAATGACTAATTTACCAAAGTAACACAGCGTAACGATAATATCCGATTTACCACGGAATCACAGGGTATCGGTTATGAATGTCACCAAAATATAACCATGTTATGGCATTTATGACTAATTTACCAAAATATCACAGTGTAACAAATAGGAGTAATTACCAAAGTATCACAGTGTAACAAATAGGAGTAATTACCAAAGTATCACAGTGTAACGGTAACGACTAAATCATCAACATATGACAGTATTGACTAATGTACTCAAGTATGACAGTGTAACAGTACTGATTAACGCATTACAGTTGAACCTTATAGCCACGGCCCAGTGACCATGACTACTGTCCCCGGTGGACGTATGCATGTCCATCCAGAACGCTTCAGTTAAAGGTTAGTTAGAGAAAGACTTCCAGCATCTCCCTCGCAGTCCTGAGATGAAACAGGAATAAAGTTCGCCGAACAACAAAGTACAAACTCATCTCACTTCCTGAGATTCCAGAAAGTTTTGATTACCTGACAGTTGAGAAAAAACTGATGAGGCGTTTCAATGGGCAGCGCTGCACTTAATGACTCCTGTAATGAAGTTACCAAACTTTCTTCATGCAGCAAACAAGCAGCATAATTTACTCCCACCCAAATATATTTCAGTCCCCTTGAATCTCTCCCTCCGTAGCTTCAGAAGCCAATAAATCTATGAGAGAAGTGCATGCGTTATTCATAAGAGCACGTCGCGCGAGAAAATTTATTAAACTCCTCGAGAACTCGGCTCCGGATGTGAGACAGAAACGCAGGAATAGTTCAACAGGAGCATTGCACGATACATTGGTAATTCATCACCATTGTGATATTCGTCTTCACGATGCTGACGTCACAGAAATCTACGGTTTGCAAATAAAGCTAAAGCAGGGCTCCTATTGGTCAGGAGTTCACGGGTAGAACTGAAGACCATCAGACTAAGCACTCCAGGTATTGTTGGAAGTTGTAGATCAGCTATACGTGATAATGCTACTCCTTATAGAGGTTCTAGACAGGATGTGTGTGAGCGGTACTCTGGTAGGTTTTAGAGAGGTTAAGAATGTGAGTGAAAGTGTGAGCAGAATAAACATCAGTCTAGGATATCTACAGGTTCTAGATGCTAGAGCTATTTGTGCAAGATGCACATCACTAATATTTGGAGTTTCTAAATAGGCTTTGAGTGTGTAGTGCGAGTACAATGAACACCACTCGAGTCATTTTGGAGGTTCTAGATTGGCTGCAAGTGTGAAGTTGTGTGAGTAGAGTGAGTCACCCAAGTCTTTCTGGAGGTTCTAAATAGGTTGTGTGTGGGGAAATAGTGTGAACAGAATGCATGTCACCCCAATATTTCTGGAGGTACTAGATAGACTGTGAGTGTGAGGTGCAATTTAAGTAGAATGAACACCACTTTAGTCCTTCTGGAGGTTCTAGATTGGCTGTGTGTGAGAGGTATGTGAGCAGATGTCACCCTGGACTTCCAGGGGGAATGTAGGTGGTCTACATCACTTATTCTTCTGAGGGTTCTAAATAAACTACAATGTGAGTGGTAGTGCAAGCAGACTAAACATCCCTCTTGATCTTGTGGATGTTCTAGATAATCTGAGAATGTGCCTAGAATAGAGTCTGAAGCTTCTTGATAGGTTGTAAGTGTGAGCATTAGTATAAGCCGAACAAATGCCACTATATTCTTTCTGAGTGTTCTAGATAAGCTGTGAAAGTGAACAGAATAAACACCCTTCTTCTGTAGGTTCTAGATATGTTGCAAGTGTGACTGGTAGTGTGAGCAAAATAAACATGCCTCTTGGTCTATAACCAGTGACTGTGCGCAGTGTAGGCTGAATAAATGTTACTCCATTCCTTCTGGAGGTTCTAGATAGTTGGGAGGACTCTTGACTGAAATCGCGCTGTTTCACTACATTGAACGAGTTCAAATATACGTTAATGTGTCTTAAAAGCTGCAGATCAAGTTCTGACTTTTTAATCTAGAACCACCAAAACATGTCCAAAGTGCACTGTTGTTATGCACTATACTAGTGTCGGGTTTGTTCCTGCTTGTTTAATTGACCTTTGTGCCCAGTTCTGAAGGCCGGGCTCTGACTCTCTCGGTTCTCCCGCGGTTCGTGTACTGTAATCGCAGTGCTGCTCTTTGGTCTGTATCGCACAGCTCTGATTGAACGCGATGTCTGAAGACAGAAGCTGTCCTTGCTGTGTCACAGGCATGACGATAAGCCCCTTTAGGGACCCACCTAGCTTTCAAACGCTCCCCAGCCCGGTTCTAATCACAGTCATCCAGTGTCCGCACAATGACAGCCTTTGTGTGTTTGCCGTCTGCTGCTTAATTCCGAGTTGGGAGCGTAAAGCAGCACTCCGGGGCGCGTTCCGGAAGAGTTGAAAGGCCATCTCGGGAAGGTCAAAGCAAAAGACGAGAACAGTTTTCTCACCCTAAATGGAGCCCAAGTTCCATTAGCGACTAGTGGCAGTCTGAAGGGATGGCCATGTTTAAAAATAGAGCTCCATTCGGGGAATAGCGGAGTCTCTTTAGACACTGATCTGCCATTAAGAGTGAATGGCGGTGTGATTAGATGGATTGAGTGTGGGAAGCTAACTGGGGGAGAGTCCATAAGCGGAACGCCGGAGAGGAATCATTCCTTCATTGAGTGGATGTGCTATCGCGGGTGCGAGAGTAAGTGTTACAATGCCAGCATCTAATTGGCCTGAGTCGTCCCCGTACGTCTTACCGAACATAAACCGCTGACAAAATGTTGCCCTGAGGACAGATCCAAGATCAGTTTTAATAAAATAAATAAATAAATAAATGGAAAGTGGTCAAACTGGTCTCACACCAGCTGTAATAGTCAACGCGGGAGCCTGAATGCTTCGCCATGTGAACCGATACCGATTTCACGAGGCTGAAATTTCCAATAACATCCAACAAATACAATTTAATATAGTAAATATGAAACACACTGCCGTTACTCGGTGTTTTACTGACTGAAACAAACATCAATCCATCCTGAGGGTAAGAGACAATGTCAACTACACTCAGTGGCCACTTTATTAGGAATCTTCTCATTGTCATTAGTAAATTACTCATTACTTTTACAGCTAATTGGTTAAATTAATAATTGCTGTTACAATGTAACATTTTAGTACATTAGTCATTGCTGTTACATTGAGATACTTTGGTAAATCTTTTGTGTACACTCTACACTGTAACACAGTTATTACTGTTACACAGAGATACTTTAGTAAATTACTCATTACTGTTACATTGTGATTTAGTAAATTAGTAGTTACTGTTAAACTGAGATACAAAGGAACATTACTCATTACTGTTACACCGTGATACTTTGATAAATTACTCATTACTGTTACACTGTGATTATTTTGTAAATTACTCATTACTGTTACACAGAGATACTTTAGTAACTTACTCATTGCTGTTACACTGTGATACTTTGATAAATTACTCATTACTGTTACACAGTGATACTTTATGCCACTTTCATTTCTTCAAACTAAACCTCATTCTGTTCAGTAACGCCACTCTGCTTCTCCTCCTCCTCACAGATGCCTTCTTTTCTCATTCTCTCAACTTCTCTCTCACCCTCTCTCCCTCTCCCTCTTTCTCTCTATACATGTCACTCTGTCTCTCTTCTCCTGGAGATTTGCTGAATTCAGCGTTTGTGTCGCGCCGGCTCCGCACACCGAGTCGAAAGTCAAGGAAAAATTTAATTGGGTCCGTTCCAGCTACTCTTCGTTCCCTTCCAAACCTCCAACATTAATCACTTTTATCTTCTGTACTTTCAGATCTTCTACTGCCGATCTCTCTCAGCATATGTTAACTGCTGAAATTAAACATCAGCTAAAACATCACTATTGTGCTCCTATTCCAGTGGTTAGACTGGGTCCTAAATAAAGAATATACATAAAGAATATATATATATATATATATGTGTGTGTGTGTGTGTGTGTGTGTGTGTGTGTGTGTGTGTGTGTGTGTGTGTGTGTGTGTGTGTGTGCCTATTTTTTATTTTATTTTATTGTTAATCAGAATGGTTCATGAAAATCATAAATCCAGTATCTCAATTTATTTTATTTTAGATTTAATTTTGAGTTTGAATGAATTAATAATCAGTCAATATCAATATTATATTACAAAAAAAAAATATGAACAAAAAACTATAATATTCATATAACAATATTCATTTTTTATATTTAATAATTGATCACATCTGCACTATTTGATCAGTTCGTTAATTCTATATAATTCTGTTTATTGTAGATATATTATTTTACCAGCTTTAATGCGGCTTCATTTTTAACTTGTTTATTATTTTTAAAGATGTATTATATGTATTTACATTTGTAAATAAGTAGTATGGACTTTCAGAGTCGTTGTTAGGATGTTGCAAGGTGGTTGCTAGGGCGTTAGGGTGTTAGTTAGGTGGTTGTTATCTTGTTGCTAGGTGCTTATTATGGAGTTGTTTTGTGATTGTTAGGGTTTTGGTCGATGGTAGTTTCATAGGCCCTACAACGGAACCCTGTGGGACTCCACAACCTATCATAAACCAATATGTTTGACAAGAAAATCACAATAGTTCCTGCTTTTCAGACAATAATCAAATATCCTACTGTGGTAGCTTTCAGTAAACTCCTCCGATGTTTACCCACTTTAACATTAAACTACTTCATTATTGAATTTTTTACATTTAAAACGAATTCACCATCTTCATTCTGACAGCTATTCAGGTGTGTGTTGGTGTGTGTGTGTGTGTGTGAGGAATGCAGTTTGTTAGACACACTGGGGAAGGCGAGGTTCCACAATTAGACCCCTTTAGATGATTCAAGTGTTAGAACACCAGTTACAGCTGCTGGCGTTCCGACTCAGCACACGTCAGTCATTCCGACAGCAGCCGAGCATCCGCACTGCTACTCTGTCATTCCTCCATCCAGCTCTGCATTAAACAGACCCCACACTCCGGAACTTTCCACGGACCCCCACCCATCTGTTCTCCCTGAAAGAACCAGCGCTAACTGTCCCCAGCACAGTAAATGGTACAGCCCTTCTCAGGTCGATGTGATTAATTAGGACACTGACCGTCGTCTCGTCTGATTGGTCCTAATGAGGAGCCTTTACTGAAAGAGGCCAATCAGAGGGAGTGAGTGTAGTTCAGACTTAAGCAGAGAAGACACGCTTATCACATTAGCTTTATTATGTCAGCAGTAGAGAGAGAGGAGAATTTGTCTCTAATTAGAAACTGTATCAGACCTCAGACTTCCAAACAGCACTACCAGGAGTCAGAGCGTCGCTCAATCAATCAATCAATCAATCAATCAATCAAAGTTCATTTATAAAGCGCTTTTTACGACAAGGAGTCGTCACAAAGCAGCTTTACAGAGATCCGGGTCCGAGCCTCAAATGAGCAGCCAGCGGCAAAAGTGGCAGGAAAAACTCCCTCAGGCTAGGAGGAAGGAACCTTGAGAAGAACCAAGATTCAAGAGAGGAACCCATCCTCCTCTGGTCGACAGCGGAGACCAAAGACAAAGGCACATACATGGACATAAAAGATGTAGAATAGAAAAGAAATGAAATAGAGGGGAAATTAAATGTTGCTTGCATTAACTGAGATACAACGGATAATCAGTCATATGTCAGTCAAAATTCAAGCTGGATGCAAGCTGGTGCTGATATTGAAGTCCATGCAGGTTGCATCATCTAATCTAGCAGTTGGTCCTCGAAAGTGGATGAGTAGAGGAGGTGGACCGGTATCAGCCAGGCAGCAGGGGCAGCTCGGGACATGGGGGGGGAGAGGGAGAAAGATTAGTGACCCCTTAGAGGTGTGAAGAGAAAGGTTTTCAGTGGCGAGTTGAAGACAGAGAGAGTGTCTGAGTCCCGAACAGTAGCAGGAAGGCTATTCCAGAGCTGGGGGGCTTTCTAAGAGAAGGCTCGTCCCCCTACGGTGTTCCTTTTAATTCTAGGGACTGTCAATAGGTTTGAGAACGCAGTCTACGTGACGGGTTGTAAAGGACCTAAAGGACCTACACTTCTCTTCGGGTTAATACAGGATAGGCTTTCCACACGGACCCTTCTTTGGATTTACGCACCAACCGTCTTCATTCACATCTGCATGACCCTTTTCCATTTTTCAGGACTTCGTCCCTGTTTTATTTGTGATCGTTTGAACCTGAAAGGCTAGAAATATGTTTCAGAAA
>CM067522.1:19665323-19692823 GCA_034509495.1 Acestrorhynchus altus | reverse complement strand
TGAACTATGCAAACAACGCTAACTACCGTACAACATTTACCTTACCTGGAACAGCCCTGTGTACCCACCTGTACTACATCATTTAACCACCTAAACAACCCTATTTAACATGAGCAGCCCAGTTTAAAAACTTGTACAACAGTTTTTAATGACCAATATTACAGTGTTTAGTTACCTGTACAACCCCGTTTTTAACTATCCTGTACACCCCTGTTTGTTACACAGTGTATGTAAACTAAACGTACAGTGTATTTACAGCATAACTGCATGTAAAAGCATAAGCAGTGAAGTTAGCCTGGAGTGCGCACACACACCAACACTATAAGCTCACTACCTGTGTGTACTGAGTTTAAAAGTAAGTGTGTGTGTGTGTGTGTGTGTGTGTGTGTGTGTGTGTGTGTGTTCATAAACTAGTCAGTCATGGATAGCTGTTGTGCTTGGGTACAAAGGAGGCAAAACTGAGCTGTTCTATGCATGAGCAGCACACACACACACACACACACACACACACACACACTTGTGTACAATAATATAAGAAACCACATGACATGAGCAACATACACTCAGGCACACAAGCAGACACACACACACACATTAAAATTGAGTTTTGGACCATTGCTGTGAGGATTTGATTGCATTCAGTGATGAGAGCATTAGTGAGGTCCGGATGTTGGATGGTCACTACCCCACCTCATCACCAGCTCACCACTACATTCCAAAAGTCCAGGATGGAGCACCATCATTACAGAGAAGACAGTTTCACTGCTCCACAGCTCATCCACACTGAGGGGCTTTAAACCCCTCTAGCCCATTATCTGGCAATGCTATGGAGGCTGAGCCAGCACAACATTGCAGTAGTGATGGTGAACTAAGCCCATAACTAATATGCATACCATTACAAAATGTGAGTGGTGCCCAAAGCTGGCGCAATGCCACAGTAGCCGTGTGAGAGGCCTGGGAAGCCATGACAACACCGCATACCAACGGCATTAGTAATGTTGGATGACATCACGCTGACCAGTGGTCAAACCTCCAGAACCCTGAAGGACCATCCAGAAAGTAAACAAGGTTAAAATACTGCTGGTGTTGCTCTTTAATATAACACATCTATGTGCCATGATCAGCCGGCACATACCTTTGGATATGCCACGTGTGGAAACGAAGAAACACACGAGTTCAGACACAAACCCAAACACACACACACACACACACACACACACACACACACACACACACAGCACACACAGGTCACACACACACACACACACTAGTGCCGCCACAGTGGTCTGCTTCCCTAGCAGAGAGACCAGATGCAGTCTCACAATGCAGCTAAAAATACAGCTCAGGCTAAGAGAGGAGATTAATTAAACTGATCACGCTTCACAGACTGCCTCCACTTCACTCTGTCTGTGCCTCTCTCTCTTTCACCAATCCCTGTCTTCTTCTCTCTAATCCTCCTCTCCGTCTCCCCATCTCAGAGTTGAATACGCTGAATCGAATCTGTCTGAGGTCCGGCTTTGGGACTGTAATGTCTAAACTACAGCTGAATTACTGCTCTGTGATTCGTGAAACATGCTGTAATACAGTGTAACAGGAGTGACTTATCAAAGTATCTCAAAGTAACACAGTGTCTCTCCAACTCGGTCCTGTTGCACCCCTGCCCTGCATATTTAGTGGATTACCTGCTCCCAGCATTGTTGATTCAACGCTTTAAAAAGAACTGAAGGGTTCAAGGGTATGTGTTAATTTACCAAATTATCTCAATGTAACAGTAATGAGTAATTTACCAAAGTCTCTCAGAGTAACAGTAATGAGTACTGTATCAAAGTATCTCAATGTAACAGTAATGAGTAATTTACCAAAGTCTCTCAGAGTAACAGTAATGAGTAATGTATCAAAGTATCTCTGTGTAACAATAATGAGTAATTTACCGTGCCCTCAGAGTAACAGTAATGAGTAATCTATCAAAGTATCTCAATGTAACAGTAATGAGTAATTTACCAAAGTCTCTCAGAGTAACAGTAATGAGTAATGTATCAAAGTATCTCAATGTAACAGTAATGAGTAATGTATCAAAGTATCTCTGTGTAACAATAATGAGTAATTTACCAAAGTCTCTCAGAGTAACAGTAATGAGTAATGTATCAAAGTATCTCAATGTAACAGTAATGAGTAATGTATCAAAGTATCTCAGTGTGTATCTCAGTAATGACCAAGTTAACCAATGACCCACTGTCAGTGTTTGAGTGAGGACTAATTAGTGTATCAGCAGTGACTGATTATACAAAGTACCAGATACAGTGTAACAGTACTGAGTACCAACAGTCACAGATTAAAGTAGCATCAGTACAGAGCTGTTTCCGACTGAGACAAACGGTTCTATTTCATAATCTCATGATATGATGTGTCAGATGTCAACAGATGTCAGATATCAACAGGGAAATGTTTTATGAGCTTTGACATTAAATGAGCTAAGACCATAATAGCAGATAAGAATGTTTACTGGTAATGTAGATTGCTTTACTGATTCGATAAAAATAAAGTTTAAAGGTGCAGGAGTTTATTGTGCCAATAAAGTGTTTATATTAAAGCTTTTCACTTCATAAAACATCTTAATTTCACTGTGATTCCTATAGGGACACACACACACACACACACACACACACACACACACACACACATCCCTTTCAGAGGAGTAATGAGAGACAATATTAAAATACAGAGGAGATACAGAGCGCAGAGACTCTCCGTTGTTGCTTTAGCTGATTACGTTTCTGAGTTGAACATTACAGTTCCTCTCAATGATTCAAATCATTTGAGTCACTGAAACAATTCATTCACTGTTGCACAACCAAAGGGAAGCTTTGGCTTCTGAAACAGGCCTTGTAGCTACACTCAGTGGCCACTTTATCAGAAACACCAACCTTGTAGCTACACTCAGTGGCCACTTTATCAGAAACACATATGACATAGGGGAATCCAGAGTCCAAACGATTCATTCAAAAGAATCATTTCTTTGCAAATGACACATCACGGTTATTTCTACCTGAAGACGAGGATTCCTTCAAAACTGGATTCATTTGTTTGGAATTAGATGGTCCCTAACACCCTAACCAATAATATCAGAATATCACAGTCACATTAGTTGAATATTAATAGCACACACATTAGCTGACATTATTATCATGTCACACACACACCGAGATTCAATCCAAATAGAGAGGGGGGATTTCTAGACTCTGATAATGAATGTAATTTTATTTTTATCCTCAGGACATACCTTACCCGGTGTGTGTGTGTGTGTGTGTGTGTGTGTGTGTGTGTGTGTGTGTGTGACTGACTCAAAGAAGTGTGTATAGAGGTTGAGGATATGATGGAAGAGGTAAAATCACTCTCTCGCTCGTTCAGAAACACATCAGTAGCTCTGATGGACACAACTGATCAACGACTGAAGGCCACACCAGCTACACTATGACACCTGCTCCACCAGTGTGTCTCTCTTTACTACAGTAACAACCTATATACTTCCTGAAAGGCTTTACTCTAGATGTTGGAACATTGTTGTGAGATGGATTTGATTGCATTCAGCCAAAGCCCCCCAACCCCTGAGTGAGCGCATCAGACTCGTCAGGTTCTAACATTAGATGACTTATTAGATAAATCTTGGGTTCCCAATCTGAACAAGCGTTTCAGGTTCTGGAACCTGTTTTTGTTGGTTGAAATGCACCAAACATTTCAAAATTTGGTCCCCGAACCCGGAATGGAAACCGTTACAGCTGTAACAGTGTGTAAAACTACCTCCACCAGTTTGGAAGGAGGTTAGCTCTCCCTGTAAGTTGCATTTGAGGAACAGTCTCTCATTGTTTATTTAGTAACAGTGTTTTATACAGCTCTAGCCCACGCTCTGAGCTTAGGGTTATCATGCTCCTGTTCTATTAGTCAGCACTTTTCTACACACAGGAGGTACAAGATCTTCAAGGTTCCTCAGAAAGCCAGTGGTTAACAAAACTTCTAGAACATTTGAAGATGTTTATAGGGTTCTTTCAAAGACAAGGAAATTCACAGATCATAATTAAGACCTAGACCAGTAATGGCTCCATCGACAGTTAGATGTTACAGAACCCCTTGTTAAATTTGGTTGGTAAACCCTTGCCTTCAGTATAAAGACGGCCAAGCAGTAGGTGTGGAACTTAGCCTTGTAACTCCAGTGTACCCTCAAAGAAGCGGTCCATTAGAGGTCCATCTGATGTGAGGTTTGGAAAAGAGGAGGTCAGTTTAACCTATGACTTTAATTTGTACACCCTCATGCCCTGTTTACACTCTTCCAGAGTTACAGATGGACAAATCTGCTCTCCAAAAACTTATTTCTGTCTCCACTCTCTCCCGCAGAGCTACAGTAAATCTCACGGCTTTACAGGGCTCTCAGGCAGTGCAGATTGGGTCTGCCCTTTCATTACAGTAGTTTTCTTCAAATTCTTACTCTTAACTGAGAGAGAGAGAGAGAGAGAGCGAGAGAGAGAGAGAGAGAGAGAGAGAGAGAGATGAGAGAGAGAGAGAGAGAGAGTGAGAGAGAGAGAGAGAGAGAGAGAGAGAGAGAGACAGAGAGAGAGAGGAATATGAGATATATATATATATATATATATATATATATATATATATATATATATATATATATATATATGTATAGTAGAGAGAGAGAGAGAGAGAGAGAGACAGAGAGAGATTAGAGAGAGAGAGAGAGAGAGAGAGAGAGAGAGAGAGAGATTTGAGAGATTTAAATAAAACTTTATTGAGTCTTATTCATATAGTCTTCTAGTTTAATATAAAAGAATAAATAATCATAATATTAAAAACACCAAGAAACAAACTTATAAAACTACCCCCTCTGCTCAGAGGAGTTCAGTTGCAACAAAAGTGTCCTCCACAACAGAACACACTGCCTCTCCAGTTCACACCAGTTTAAAACGCCTCCAGGTCGCCATGTTTTATAGAACAAACCAAGCAGATACGACCTGACCCTGCCTGGAGAATATTAGGTGTGGTTAGCCACAGTCCGAGTCAGAATCAATTTTATTTTTCCTGTTGACTTTAGAGTGCCAGCTTTGCCTGACCACCATGTAATTGATCAGCTGGCACTTGAAACGTCGACTCTGGACATATTTAAAACCAAGGATAAAAACCTGGGGAGTAAACTGAGCAGCGAGGTTTGTAAAAACATTCCGTAAAACCGAAACAGTGGGCGACTCCAAAACAATGCATAAAAGCATGAAAGACCGCCCTTCAGCCCACAGAATGGACAAGCGTAGGGAAACCTCAGGGTTTAAAACAGTCAATAAACGAATTCGACAGAGCCATTAATACCGTGAGATCCACCGCAGATCTGCCACTTTTTGTCAACGGGCGTTTGTATAGAGCCCTCCATTCCTCGGCCGCACTTCATCACCCAGGCCCAGCTCCCGCCACTGAGCATCAGCTCTCCCAACCAGCTTATTCAAAATTAAGACGCAGTGTCTGTAAAACATCTGCCCACTGGCTGAGCTCAGGTCCATACCGACCCTGCCTCCACACTCCAACAGCAGCCCCCCGCAATCTGCCATGTCCAAGGTCATAGAGCACTTGGGGAACGGCCGCCTCATTAGGTTCCACCACTGCATTGAAGTCCTGAAGAAGGTAACTCTCCTCATCAGTGAGTGCCAACCTCCATCCCTGCAGGAGTCGAGCACCACCCGCCGACCTGACCCAAATGCTCCGCCAGCCGCCCCGTGTCACTGAGAAACCGCCCCACAACGCCCACTAGCTGAACGTTATGTGATGCCAGTTGGAAACTAGGACCCTGACAGGAGTTGGGAGGTTTAATGGTATGTCCAGCCGGCTCCCACACACTATGTGGGTTCCTCTAACATCCAGTAATGAGGAAACAATCATCCCTGGATAGATCAAACAGTCCCCAGACTCTTAAAAATGCCCTTATAAAACAATGGAGGCCAGTAAGGTTCAGTACTGTGGTAAGTTAAGTTAAAAACAAGGCTCTATCCAGGCCTAAGCCCCCACTGTCTGTAAAATTTTAATCACTGTCTCACACCTCACACTGCCAGCCCGAGAAGGCGCTGGACAACCAGCCGGGAGGTGGCAGGCCCTGCTGCGATGGATTAGCCCCACCCCATAGTCTTCGCAAACAGCACTGCCTGTGGGAGTTGTGTACGCATCCCAGAAGAAAAACGTACTCAGGGCTGCCTGAATGCCAGCCAGCATATTAGGGGGCGGGTCGACACAGGCCAGTTTGTGCCAAAGGGAGGATGCAGCTAAGTTGTTTAAAACGCAGTACCTCTATAGGGAGCTGGAAGTAACCACTTCCATTTTGAGCAGCCGCCCTCTCACTTTCTAGTGATCCCTCCCAGTTCTTAAGCATAAATCATTCCAATATAAACTCTCAAGTATTAAACCACCCACTTTCCAGTTAAGCCCCTGGAAGCGTAATGAGGTCCTGTCCATTTCCCACCAAAATGGCTTCACTCTACGCCAATTTACTATAGCAGACTTATTACAAGTCCTAAAATCATCTAAAAACTGCAAGTAAATTCACACATCATCCTGAGTGTTAATAAAACCACCACATCATCAAAGTATATGCTGACAGGTAAAGTGCATCAGTCAGAGTTGGGATTCTAAAACCAGCAAGCAATTCAATGCAGTTTGCACAACAGGGGTTCAACATGTATCGAAGAGAAAATCCCGACAAGGAGCAGCTTTGTTCGATGCCCTGGTAACCTTAAGCAAGCACACAAAACCGCTGCTCACCTTTCAGTGTACACTTCAATGCAATACAGTACAAAAACTTTTGATCATGGCTATATAGACAGAGTTGAACCCCATGCTACTCAAAACCTTCCACAAGTAGTCATGTTCAACTCTGTCAAAAGCCTTTTCCTGGTCCAGGAATATCAAACCAGTCTTCAGGCCCAAAAGTTTAGAGAGGTCCAAAATTCCCGAATCAAATGCACATTGTCAAAGATCAACCTGCCAGGCACACAGTACAAGCCTGGTCCCTGTGTATGACTTGCTCTATCACCTCCTTTCCCAGTCTTGCAGCTACTGTTTTGAGAGCAACTTGTAATCAGTGCAGAGCAGGACACAGATCGCTAGTTTTTCAGCACCGTGAAGGTTCTCCGTCTTAAGTAAGCAGAGTGAGACTTGCCCTCCTGCAGCCTGTGGGGAGCATCCTCCGCTAAGCTGCATTCAGGACATCCAGCACATCTGTCTCCAAGACGAACCAGGAAGGACTTGTAAACTCCACTTGGTAGACCGCCGCCAGGAGCCCTACCGTTTCTCCATGCCCTGAAGGGCAGAGTACAGTTTCCTCCAAAGTCAGCGTTCACTCCAGCTGCTCAGCAGACCTGAGACACTGAGGCAGTTGACGGAGAAACCTTCTGCACCTCCTCAGACCGACTGTTCGCTTTCTGGAAACAACTGAGAAGAAGCCAATCGTTTGCTCACCTAACATCAGAGAGAGCCCATGATTTGTGCCTCATCTCTGTTCGCGCACAGCATGCATGAACCTTTTCTGTCCATTCTTCTGCTCAAGACTGGAAGAAGAACTTAGTGGGGGCGCCCATTTCAGTCACCACACATCTAAAGCGCGAGCCAACCAGCCCTTGTACCTGTAACACCCAGCAGATCGGCCCAGATTGGCCTTTACTGCCTGAGAGCTGCACACACTCCTGACGACAGTGGCATCACTAAGCTTTGGATTCCACCATTTCACTCTCTAAAGCTGCAAGAGTATCTAGTTATGTCTTTGGTGACATTGAGAGTGTGTACTGGCTGGCAAAACCTTGATTTGTGTCTTACTGGCCATCCCACCACAGTTGTAGGCTGGCAAAGTCAGGTTTTTGTGAAGTCTTAAATGTTCCACACAAATAAAGGAATCTCTAAAATTGGCATCATCTAAAAAGGGCAGAATTAAATGCCAATAGCACCCTGGTTTCACACACTCTTTGTTGATCTACCCATGAACCATAGAACGATCAGTAAAACCAACAGGATAATATTACACAGAGTAAAACACCAACTGGTGTTTAAGCATAAAAGTGGTCCAGTCTGCTGTGGAGAGCATATTGTCAATGGCATGGGTCCAGGTGTATTGTTCGGCGTGTCATGAAAGGACCCTCCATCACAGAGTCTACAATTTTCAATCATTTCACGGAGGCGCCGGCGTGATGCAAAGTGCGCGGCCCACATGGTTCCTATCCATGTCCCCCAGCAGTGCAATTCGAAATCGCTCTCATTATTAAAAATCATTAGGCTTAAACATTCCTGCAAGGGTCTCACATAGCGTGTCTAGAAAAGCCAGTCTATCCATCCCACCAGTTGGAGCATACACACAGATAAAAACGAACACGTCATTTTCAAAAACAGCCTTCACTTTTAAAAGCCTTCCATGCATCGACTTTCCAATTTACAAGAATGAGGGATAAAACTCTGTTTAAAAAGGAGACCGACCAGCGCTACGGAGTTTCAGACTTAAAATAGCCAGCCCTGCCATTCACTGGTCCAGTCCACACATTGTTTGTCACACTACTGTGGAAGCCTTGAAACATGACATCAACCTCTTTTCGTAATAAAATCAAACAATTTAGCCCCTCTTTAAAACGGCTCCCGCGCTCCATTTATATTCAAAGTGGCTACTGTAAAACCTGGCATAGTAAAATATTTGAGAGAGACAGTCTTCGAATAAAAACCTCCATAAAAATAGGTTAAACCACCACATGTTCAGCACCATTTCCTCCCTCTTCAGCTTGGTCAGTATCTTCTTAAGTCGGAAACAGTTCCAATTTAGTAAAACACCTCGTCCCATAGTGTTGACATCACAAATGAATTGCTTTTGTCTGCAAAAGGTAGAACTTCGGACATTCTCATGCCTTTTGTGTGCTGTAAAAAACTTTTTATGTCACTGCTTGAGTGCACAGGTGGGGTGATGTCGTCCTGAGATTCTACTGACCAAGCTGAATCGAGACCCTCACTGTCAGACACATCAGCAAGTTGTGACCCCGGCACCGGTATTTTCCCCTGTCTGCTGTTTAAGGATCATGCTGCTTAACTGCGTCTTGAACAACCGTATCCATGACCGCTCCTGCTCTGATGGCCTCACCTTCAGAGACGCGGTGGAAGACACAGTACTCAGATTTATGACCAAGATCCCAGGGCTGCTCTCGACCCCTCGCCAGCCTGCTCCTCCACTGCAGGCTCCCGAGCAGGTGCAACAGGCCCACCAGCACCTGTCTTCTCGTCCGGCGCCCGCCGCCCTTCCACCAGCACCAAGCTTCCGCTCATGGGCGCTGGCCCCGCCCCAGCGCTCCACTCTGTCGCCCGGGTGCGTCTGCGGTCACTGTCTGGTCGCGCTCCTCCGTCGGCTGGTCAAGTACAAGCCCGCTGGCTGGACAGCTCGGACGAGGTGACGTTCGACCGCAGCCTAAGCACTTCTGTACAGTGTCGGACGAGGCGAAGACCGCAGTAGCTTCAAACCATCCACTTTGAACTTGAGCACTGTTCAGGTCCTCCGCCTCCGCCCTTAGCACCATGTACACCAAGCTCCTCTGAACGCAGGTCATGAGATCAGGGGTCTGGAAGCCGAGGGGATCTTCTTTGGTTGGGGGACACCAGTTTGCCGGGTAAACGTGACAGCTCTGTGGCCAGCAGCTCCGCTCTTCAGCAGCTGGGACGTTAGGGACAGTATTATCTTTTAGCGGGGTACTGAGGGGTGTACAGGGGTGAACTGGCCTTGAATCACCACCGTCTGGATCAGTGGTTGTCCGGTCCACTGTGTTGACAAACAGGACCGTGGCCTTGTTCATCCTGGATGCGCGACCAGGTTCTTGTGGCCACCACCTCCCGCCGCCAGGCAGCACCTCCAGACCGCAGCGTGACCTCGACCACCCGCGTTCGCGTGGTCAGACCTCGCGACAAAGCTCCCTCCTGAGAGGACATGTTCCTCCGCCGTCACGGGTCCGAGACCCATCAAAGCAGAGTCGCTCACACTCTGACAGTGCAGAGCGTTAAACACACCGCAGGCTCAATCGGGATTTAGTTAAACAAAAGATTTAAAGATAAACTTTTTGGCAAGATCGCCAAAAGCTACCACGCGCTTTCTTCCGTCATTAGCTGCTTCACCTCGCATGCACAGAGAGAGAGAGAGAGAGAGAGAGAGAGAGAGAGAGAGAGAGGTTTATGTCCAAAACATCAGCTATTGTGAATATATATTCACTATATAATCTGGGGGGTGCGGGACGTGTTCTTAGTTATAGACTTTGGATGTCTGAGGTATTGTAGTAATAGTGTGTGAAACTACCTCCACCATGTTTGGAGTTTGTATTTTAGTAGTTCTAGATCTCACTGTGAGCTGAAGCTGACCTGCTTCAAAATGGTGCTCTTTTACAAAACCGAGCAGAGATTAAAATAATATACATCCTTTAGAGGAAATCTGGAAAATGATCTGTCCGATTAGATACTGTAGACAGGGAATGTGAGATGATGATCAAACACACATTCTACTAGAACCAGTTTCACGACATAATATGGAAGACTTTCAGACTACTAGCCACTCATCCTGTATTTAGAGGTCGTTGATACAAGCAGTACACCTACCAACTGTGTGTGTGTGTGTGTGTGTGTGTGTGTGTGTGTGTGTGTGTGTGTGTGTGTGTGTGTGTGTGTGTGTGTGTGTGTGTGATCCAGGGATTATCTGTTTAGGACTTGTGGCTGTTTTTCACTCAGTTATACTCTCTTAAAGCCTGGTAACGTAGTAACCACTTCAGACATTAACACGATTTATCACAACACGATTTATCGCAATACAATTTTAACTAAATATTTATCGTTAAACAATAATATTATCAAAATCGAATAATTTTCACAATATTGTTTTATCGCAGTCTGATTTACTCACAATATGATTTAAACACGAAACAATTTTATTATAATATAATATAACTTGGTATCAAAGTATGGTGCATGATGAATTATCACTTTACAGTAAATGACTGTATTCTTTTATCCTCACATCATATCGTAGTACTGTGGTTTTTAAAAAGTATAAATAATTAATAATACTCTGCTTCTCTTTAGACAGATCAACTTCACACCTCATACACACAGACGAATGAGAGAGAGAGAGAGAGAGAGAGAGAGAGAGAGAGAGGAAAAGAGGTCAAGAGCGTATGAGTGGACGTGAGAGACAGCGAGGGAGAGCTGGCTGCTGGTCTAACAGACGGGTAAAAAAAAAGAAGACATCTCTCTCTTTCTTATCTTCTTCTTTCGCTTCTCTCTCTCTCCTCACCATTCTCCTTAATTACCTCCTCTCTAGATACCAGATGAATAAACACCACTTAAACAGCCAGCTGGGAGAGAGAAAGAGAGAGAGAGCTGAGAGAGAGAGAGAGAGAGAGAGAGAGAGAGAGAGAGAGAGAGAGACTCAATGGTAGTGAGTTGTGGCCATAACCAAAGATATTATATTAATTTCTAGCCACAGTGTTTTTAGGTAGGTCATCAAAGTGGGCCTGCGTACTCTGACCACTGGACCAGTGGGTCAACAAGAATAACCAAACTAACTGACCAGTATATCCAAGCTGGTTGACCAGCCTGACCAGCAAAACCAATCTGGTCGAACAGAATGACTAATTGAATTAACCAACCTGACCAGTATGATCACGCTGTTTGAACAGAATGAGCAGCATGACCAAGACAAGTGACCAGATTGACCAGCTTCACTCAGCGTAGTTGACCAGGAAATGCATTCAAGTTGGTTGAAAAGCCCAAGTAACATCAACAAACAGCTGGACCAGTGGCGACCAAGCCTGGACCAGCATGACCAAGCTAGTTGGCAGCCTGACCAGTATAACCAAACTGACTGATCAGATTGAGGATGTTGGTTGACTAGCTTAGCCAGTATGACCATGATGGTCCAGAATAAATGGAGTTGACCATTTGGACCAGAATGAACAGCATGACCAAGCTAGTTGACCAGTCTATAGAGCATCACCAAGCTGGTGGACTAGAATAACTGGGTGATGGTTGATGAGCTCACCAGCCAACTGTTGGAAGACCAGCCTCACCAACACGATCAAGCTGGCTGACCAGTATAACCTCTGGAAAAGCCCAGTGGTCAAACTAGTATTTATGACCAAGTGAGTCTTATTAAACACTGCTGAGTAGAACTGTCTCTGTCTGGATTCAACGATAGAACTACTCTTTAGAACATCAAAGGACCCCAACTCCAGTACCAGCCCAGTCCAAACTTTTCGGGCAACAAGCTCAGTACCAACCTCAGTACCAGCCCAGTAATTATCCCAGTACCAGCCCACTGTAACACAGCAGCTGGATTAAACAGCAGGGCTTATGCTTTTGTGTTTGGGTTAAAAGGCAGTCTGATCTTCTCAGTTCGAGAAAACCCAAACCGCACACACACACACGCGCTCACACACACACACACAAACACACACACACACACACACACACACACACACACATACACTGCTCCAGCACAGTCAAACATGCAGATAGAGAATACAACACACGCTCTGCACCTGTCACCTAGCAGGAATTTCTAACAGGTGATTAATTTTTTTTTTTTTTTATCCTGTAGCCCGGAAGTCGAATTTCTGTTTCTTTATTTCTTGGAATGTTTTTGATATTTTGTTTGAAAGCCAAAATCACACACTTCACGCACTCAGGCAGGAACACACTCCTCCAGCCCTCCACCCCTTCTCCTTCATCCATCGATCCATCCATCCATCCCCATGCTGAGGGGCAGAGGAACACACACACACACATACACACACACACACCCAAACACACACAGGTAAAGTAAGAGTGGCTTATCGTGGGCAAAGCAGATGAGTTATCTCCAACCCTGCGGCCAAACAGACAGAGAGAGAGAGAGAGAGAGAGAGATAGAGAGAGGAGAGAGAGAGAGAGAGAGAGAGAGAGTGAGACAGAGAGAGAGTAAGAGAAAAAGAGAGAGAAACAGACAGAGTAAGAGAAAGAAAGAGAGAGAGAGAGAGAGCGAGAGAGAGCGAGAGAGAGAGAGAGAGAGAGAGAGAGAGAGAGAGAGGGCCAGACATAGAGAGAAAACGGAAGACAGATGGTTGGGCCACACACAGACACATACACACTCACAAACTACACACATTATAAAACCCTGCTGTACCTTCAGTGCTACTCCCGAATAACATTAGAGCTGCGTGAAATGTCACGAGCCAAACCCTCTCTCTTGCTCTTTTCTCTCTCACTCGTCCTTGCACTTCTTCCTCTTTTCATATAAACACAGAACATTCCTTCAATGTTATATGAAGTATTAGTGCTGATTTCCCATTATTCATATATAAAAGTTTATTAATGTTGTGATTTAAAACGAGCACATCAATATACTGGTCAACCAGAATGACCAAACTGGTCAACCAGACTGACCATACTGGTCAACAAGCATGATCAGCCCGACCGTTGATAGACCAGAATGATCATAATCAAACTTGTTGACCAAGCATGACCTTCAACTCTAACCAAAATTAGTCAAACAGAACGGACCAACCCAACGCAACTGGTTGTTGCGCCCGCTGTCCAGCCTGGACCAAGTTAATCGCCAGAATGACCAAACTGGCCAACCAGAAGACCAGTATAACATCAGGGTTTAACAAATGACCATGTTGAACTACAAGACTGATATTAGTGATGACCACTGAGAGTCCTACGAGTTAAAATAGAGGATAAACAACCCGGGTCCAGTCAGCCCAGCTCTGAGGGAACGGTCAGCCTCACTCATTACGGACTGATCTTATGCCAAAACCTTCAACCCCTCCCACCCACACACACTCACACACTGTACCCACTCACCCTACAGCAAGGTCAGCCTGTCTGTAGGTGTGTGTGTGTGTGTGTGGTAGGTGTGTGTCTTCATGTGTGAAGGTGCCAGAACTCTGCGGGTCGGGCACCACGCTGAGGAATAATCACCCTCAGAACCAGACAGCACCGAAAACCTCGATCCATCACACACACACACACACACACACACACACACACACACACACACACACACACACACACACACCGCTGGTCCCAGAGGTCATTGCTGCTGGCTTTGTACAAGCTTGTCTCAAAGAGGTCCTGCACTTCTCCTTTCGATCCTCCAACATCTGGCAAACATCACAAGGCAGGTGTTTCTGATAAAATGTCCAGTCAGGAAGCACCATGAGGTGAGCCAATGGGCACAATAAAGCATTAAAGACGGTGTTTTCTAATAAAGTGCTGGGGTTCAGGAAGCACTAAAGCAGGTGTTTCTAATGTAGCCAGGGATGAAGCGCAAGGTAAGTGTTTCTAATAAAGTGGCCAAAGGCACAAGGGTCGTTCAGATGGTAATGGAGTTTCAGGAACATTTTTAATACACAACCAGGCCCTGTCATGTCCCCAGTGCTAGTGCCACTGCATTCTTTCCTGTCATCCCTTCATTCTCTTCTCCTTCACCTCTTATCCTCCCCTCCTGCTCTCCAGCTGTCTGTTAACAGACTATCCTTCACCCAGATGCCAACATCAGCAAAAAAGGAGGAAAAAATATATCAGCAATAAAACTCTGAGTTCCAAAAGCTCCAAACCACGATGCTCCCATTACCTGCAGAGCCGTGCGCTCCTTATGAACCAGCCTCATTTACTGTCTTACACACGTCTTATGACCCCTGTAATAAAGGCTTTATAAGCAGTCATACACAGGTATGCCTTTCAACAGCTACCAGTTGTGCCTTATCAGCAATGTCCCACAGACCTCTATGAGCACAGCACAGGACCTTGTGAAGAGGTCATTCCAGCCTCACCACTGGGCCATACATAGCTTCACAGGCAGCCATAAACACCCACGAACAGTATCACACGGGGATCATTAATCACACACACCTTAGTCATGGATCATCTGTGCCTCATGGGCAGCATCATAAACATCTTATGAAAGTGGTTTGATCTTCTAAAGATTAAAAAGAGCAACCTCTATAAACACACACACCAACCGCCAGCTCACGCCCGATGCTGTAACGCTTAGGACGGCAGTGGTGATGGGATGTGCTGGAGAGCAGATGGTTGAGGGGATCAGGAGGTGGAGCTGCACTTTCTTGTTCTGGTCGGAGCTCATAACCAGACCTGATTAGTCAGGCTCACCATGCGCTCACCGGCCGACTCGCTTTCCCTACTGTCTCGCTTCTTCCTTGCATCACTCATTTTCCCTCACGCTCTCTTACACCACCCATCATCCCAACTCTCTCTCTCTCTACACAAACTCTCTCACACTTCTTCTCAAAGCCTCTTCTGAAGAACTCTCCATTCTACTCTTTCTCCTCTCTCTCTCCAACTCTTCTACCCAACTCTTCCCTCTCACCAAATCTCTCTCCATCTCTCTCTCTCTACTCAACTCTCTTTCTTGTACCACACTCACTCACTCACACTTTCTCTCTATCCCAACTCTCCTGCTCTCTTTCTATACTCCCTCCATCTACCCTAACTCTCTCTTGCTACCATCTACCACTCTCCTCCCTTACCCCAGATGTCTCTCTCTCTCGTGTTTCCTTACCACTTATTCTCAATCCCATCTCTCTCCATTCGCTTACCAGCCTCTATCTCCAACTTTATACCACCTGCTATCTCTCCTCAACTCTCTTCTCTGCACCCAAACTCATTCTACCACTCCCTTTACTTTCTCTCTCTCTCTCTCTCTCTCTCTCTTTCTCTTTCTCTCTCTCTCTGTAGGAGGTCATCAGTGAGGTAAATAGGAGCAGAATGACACTTCCTCCTCATTTGCATAATGAGGCCTCTTTGACTCTAATTATCCTACAGGAGCACCACCCCAAAGCATTTCCTCACTCACGTAATGAGTGTTAATTACATCTACTCTAACCAGACGCACCTCCACAACCTCCTCTCTCTCTCTCTCTCTCTCTCTCTCTCTCTCTGAGCGAGTGCAGTATTGACATTGTTGATGGGAGAGGAATTATAATTAAAGTGAGCTTGGCCTCATGGGACCAAACTTCATTACACCACACTGCAGAGCTACTAGATACACATGTAACTGTGTGTGTGTGTGTGTGTGTGTGTGTGTGTGTGTGTGTGTGTGTGTGTGTGTGTGTGTAAATCTGGTGGCTATGAACATGATAAACCTTTTCCTCCTCCACTTTGGAGATAAACTCTATTCTCAAACCACTTTCTGTCCCATCTTCGCCTCCCAATGTCCCTCTCCGCCAATCTGCACCATCTACCTCTCTGCCAATTCCTGCACCATCTACCTCTTCTCCGCCACCTGCACCATCTACCTCTCTCTGCCAATCTGCACCATCTACCTCTCCACTAATCTGCACCATCTACCTCTCTCTGCCAATTCGTACCATCACCTCTTCGCCAATCTGCACCATCTACCTCTCTCCGCCAATCTGCACCATCTACCTCTCTCCGCCAATCTGCACCATCTACCTCTCTCCGCCAATCTGCACCATCTACATCTCTCCGCCAATCTGCACCATCTACCTCTCTCTGCCAATCTGCACCATTTCCTCCACTCTCTGCCAATCTGCACCATCTACCTCTCTGCCAATCTGCACCATCTACCTCTCCGCCAATCTGCACCATCTACCTCTCTGCCAATCTGCACCATCTACCTCTGCCAATCTGCACCATTTCCACCTCTCTGCCAATCTGCACCCATCTACCTCCGCTCAATCTGCACCATCTACCTCTCTACCAATCTGCACCATCTACCTCTCCGCCAATCTGCACCATCTACCTCTCTCCACCAATCTGCTCCACCTCCCTCTCTCCACCAATCTGCTCCACCTCCACTCCATCAGTCCTTCATTATTCTGCTCCATCTCCTCCTCTCTCCTCCACCTCTTCTCTCCTCCACCTCCACTCTATACATCCTCAGATTATCCCACTTGTACTAAACAACCACCCTTTATCTCTCTTTCTTCACTGCATTTCATGCTTCTCTCTCTCTCTCTCTCTCTCTCTCTCAGTCAGGGACCTTTTCTATGGTACCAGTAACAAATCCAAGACGCCACTGAGTGGTCGACTTCTCTTCCTTCCTTTGTATCTCACCTCTATATGTCTTCTCTCGTTTTTCTGCTGTGATTCGACAGAAATCAATTTGCTGAGATGAAAGCCATTTGATTACTGTGTGAAATGGATCCGCTCTAACTGGTCTTTTCTGCAGCAGTAAATGGAAAATCGTTTGCCTAAAGAACACTCTCTACCTCAGTACACAGAGAGAGAGATAGAGAGAGATCTGTCCTCACAATGTAGAGAGACCGATCCTCAATAGAGAGAGAGAGAGATAGAGAGAGACCTGTGCTCATAATGCAGAGAACAACACACACAGAGAGAGAGAGAGAGAGAGAGAGAGAGAGAGAGAGAGAGAGAGAGAGAGAGAGAGTGTGTGTAACACCCTGGACAGTCTCCACAACCAAAACAAAAATGTACCAACAGCTGCCCCAGAGCACTGGACATGACCAGAGACGACTAACACAAACTGTGCAGAAACAGAAGTATTTCTGTCTCTGACTTTACATCTATAAAGGTGAGACACTCAGGAGTGTCTCATAGAGTGGACAGTGAGTGGACACAGTAAGTTTAAGAACCTAGCAGCACTTCTCAGAGCCAAAAGTCTGGATCCACCGCATTGGGTGTTAACAACACACACTAACACACCACCACCATGTCAGTGTGGACTGCAGTGCTGAGAATGACCCACCACCCACATCATAGCTGCCTGTGGTGGTCCCCAGGGGTCCTGATCATTGAAGATCAGGGTGAAAGGAGGAGAATAAAGTATCAGAGAAACAGATGAACTACAGTCTGTGATTATAGAACCACAAAGTGCTCCTGTGTGGTCAGAGTATCAGTATGGAGCTGATAAAATGAACAGTGAGTTAAAAAAGGTTGATTGGTGTGTGTGTGTGTGTGTGTGTGTGTGTGTGTGTGTGTGTGTGTGTGTAATACATACACATATACATATATATATTAATGATACACAAAATGAGAGAGAAATAGTGGGGAGACAGAGCAAGATAGATATGGTTGAAAGAGGGAGTATATAGACAGGACAAAAGAAACAGAGGAAGAAAAAAACAGATTAAAAGAGAGAGAGAGAGCGAGAGAGAGAGAGAGAGAGAGAGAGAGAGAGAGAGAGAGAGAGAGAGAGAGAATTTCCCTTTAGGAATTTCTGTTTTTTCCTCACTGGGTCATTATCTCAATTAAAGTGCAGCCGATACTGATCATACTCATTACCCCACCCCACACCCCCACACACACACACCCCAAATCCACACACACACACACACACCCATGAAAAGCCCCTGCCTGCAAAGAAATATACTCTTTGATTTCTTCATGAATACAGATTATTAAGCAATAACAATAATATTTACACACACAAACACACACACACACACACACTCACACACACACACGCAAAGCCTATCACAGAGGATAAAATTAATCAACTGAACTGGACTGACAACACAACAGTGGAGCATGAATTGCTTTACTGGCAAGTTAGCCAGTCATAGTAATGACCTGGGATACCATACAACCTCCTAGCAACACCATAGAAACCATCTGAGATACCATTGCAACCACTTATCAAAATAAAATAATGACCTAACAGATATTGGCCTTAAGGGTCCAGTAACAGAAACAACCAGTTTAATTTTCTGGGACGCAGAAAGATTGGAAAATGATCATGAATTATGGAAAATGAAAAATGTGGGATATAGACACTTTAAAGCTCCATATTTTTAATATAATGTTAATATATATATATATATATATATATATATATATATATATATATATATATATATATATATATATATATATATATATGTGTGTGTGTGTGTGTGTGTGTGTGTGTGTGTGCATGTCTGTACATGTGTAAGGTCCTGCACACCTCCCTAACCTCCCCTGAGAAAATCATGTCTCTGGTGCCAGACGGCCTTGCAACATATGGGCCTCACACACTCCTACAGGACATGTGTGTGTGAGTGCACACATTAGTGTGTATGTGTGTGTGTTCTGCTAAATGTGTTTGACAGCCCGATGGCCTGACAGTTTTAATCACACCTCAGCCTTTGTTGTCGAGGCAACAGAATACAGCCTGTAACCCCCCCCCACACACAAACACCCCCGAGCCCCCCCACCCCTCCACACACACACACACACACACACACACACACACACACACACACAGATCTGGCAGTATCTGGACTGTGAAAGTGTAGTGGGCGATACTGAAAAGGCAGTAGGCAGGTGTCTACAGCTGCAGGGTTTTGAAATCACTATGCACTAAATTCGTAGACTGAACACTGTGTGTATGGAGGACTGACACAGTGTAAGAACATACAGTGCTGGTGTGTTGTTCACAGTGTATAATGTAAGAAAATAAGTGTATATAATGTAGAATACTGTGTATGGTATATACTGTTTGAACATAAACGACAGTATTCTCACTCTCAAAACAAAAACGCAATGTCAGATTTTGTAAATCGTGGCATGCAGTTCTGTCTCGGGCAGGTCTGTAACTGATTATAGGTGTGGTCTGGTTAGACGCTGGGTCATGGCACAAGATGGCATGGAAGTGCTTCACCCACTGCCCTATAAAAAGACACTCAGAGGCTACTTTTGGGTAGTGTACCTCTTAATGAGTGATCGTTGACTACACGGGCCACAGGGGGGCGACACTGGATTAAGAGAAGCCCAATCCAGGTCCTGTTTGGGATCGTGGTCACATGGTGAGCTCTTCAACCCTTCCTCCCTGCTGTGGAGCGACCTACGATCATCTCAGCCATCACATCCAACAGTCGGTCACCCCTGGAATTTTTCAGCAGGAAAATGCTTAACACAGTAAGGCTTTCCCAGGACTGTCTCTGCCAGAACGCACTACCTGGGCCTGCCCAGTCACCAGGTTTATCACCAATTGAGCATTTAGGGACGCCACCTTCATCAACCCATGATTGTGCAGGATCTACAGGCCGTACTACAGCCAATGTGGGTAAAAATCCTCACAGCAATGTTCCAAAATCTAGTAGAAACAGGTTTTATTTTGGAAGTAAATGCAGGATAAACTCCTTTAATACCCTTGATTTTAGAGGAGACCATGAATGAGGAGGTGTCCCAATACTTATAGTGTAAGTGAAGTACATTAAAGAGGCACTGGCTGTGATATGAGTCCATTAGAAGCAGATGCTTAGATTTACAGGCCACTTGCTCGTCACTCAGGTGTGTGTGTGCATGTGCATGTGTGCGCGCGTGTGTGTGTGTGTGTGTGTGTGTGTGTGGTACATGTGTTCACTTCTTAACAATCACAAATTGATGCAACTTGCAGAAGATTGTAAATCAGTCCGCCAGGAAGCGGGAAAATTGGCTGAACACACATACATGCACACACACAGACACACAGACACACAGACACACACACACACACACTCACAGGCAATGCAGACAAACAAGTAGACATGATGACAGCATTTCTCTCTGTCTCGCTCTTCCTCTTCTCCTCTCTCCTTTTCTGCTGCAATAATTCAAACAGTCCTTCACACACCTTCTCTCTCACACACACACACACACACAAACATACACACAAACACACACACATACACACACAGTGAATAAGTCAGCAGAACCCTGGAGAGTGACAAAGTCATGCAGGTAGCGCAATCATTCATACACACACACACACACACACACACACACACACACAAAGCAGTGCAAAAGCAAAATATCTCCCACAAACACAGGCCTGCTTGTATGTTTTAGAGAAACTAATGCTTACATTTAGCCAAAATGCTTAATTGCATGTGTGTGTGTGTGTGTGTGTGTGTGTGTGTGTGTGTGTGTGTGTGTGTGTGTGTGCATGCTTGCAATATTTCGAACTGTGGTGTAACACACTGTGCTACTGAAGCAACAACAACGATGATGATGATGACAGTTTGCTTTGCTTCATCAGCAAGTGCTGTCTCCAGGGTCAATTTCTACAACACACTAATCACACACACACACACACACACACACACACACACACATCATCATCATGCAAACAACGGACACACTTTCCATCTCTCTCACACACCAAGATACACACACACACACACGCACAGTGTAATGAGTTGTTCAGATTCCGGCTCCGCTCTCAGACTGGCCGGACTGAGCTTATAAAAATAGCCCAGACCAGCGACACTGCATTAATACACATTAAAGGAACAGTCCAGCGTTCTCCAGTCTGGTGTGTGTGCTCGATCTGTTGAGTACGGTCCATTACCACACCCTGCCATTTCAACAACACCCCCAGCCTGAACTCACTGATCCTAGAAGTCAATGGGAAGCTGAAACCACATCAACCCGCCTCCTGGTCTTTTCTCAAAAGGAAGGAGAACCGCAGAAAGCATGTGTAAAATAAAGAGGAGTGGAGCTGACTCATATTTATATCAGAACAGAATACGGTGTGTGGGAAAAGAAAGAGAAATGGACAGAACAGAATGAACAACATTTCTACTGGATTAAAGTCTAGACTTTTCTAAGAAAAGTAGGAAGACCTGTGTGCTTAGGGTCGTTGTCTTGTTGCAAGACCCACATATTCTCGAGGTTCAGCTCACAGACAGATGTTCTGACATTTTCCTTTCAAATTTGCTGATAGAATTGCTGGTAGACTTCATAGTTCCATTAATCATGGTAAGCTGTCCTGCCCCAGACACCACAAATCAGGCCCAAACCATGATACTACCACAATTCAAATTGATATTGGCCAAAATCAGACTTGACCGCTGTGTCAACGTGTTACTCTGAACAGAAAAGGCTCAAGTTGATTCACTTTTGATTCATTTTCACCTCAAAAAATCAACTTCCTGAAATCTCTGTTCAAACTCATTTCTAATTCTTGGAAAATTAATAGTTTTAATAGTGGTATTTCACTCCAATCGTGATAATTCAGTGCAAGATTCTCTCATTCGCTTTATTATAAGATTCACAGTGTTTTATTAAAATAGATCAGGCTCTGTATAAGAAATATTCCAAATAATACAAACATCTAAAACAAAAGCACAAACCCTCATAAATCAGTGTTCACCAGTGTTCACCAGTGTTCACCAGCCTCATAACTAGGGTTGGTATTGAAAAAAATCTGCAATATATTTTGCAATATTAAAAAAAAATACAGGAATCTTCACCAAATTCCCCCAGAAATCAGAGATACAACGTGTCATGACATTAATAATATACTGATTTCCTCTGTGTATTACAGATTGTAATATAATTCATGATATTGAACAGATAAAATGTGCTTCAGTTTGCGACGGAAAATGAATTTTCCCTTTTGTATCAAGTAGCAAAAAAATTGTATTCAATTACATTTACTTCACATGACATTGTAGGTCTTACGTTGTGAACATAGCACATGCCCACATTGTGATGATGATGATACTGAAACAATATATTGAGCAGCCCTAGTGATAAACTCACTCACCAATAATTCTCTAATTTCTTTGATTATATGATTCAGAATGATTTATTAATATGAATAAACTCTACCTGTAAACTGGATCAGCACTGTATGAGGAATAAGGACTTCTCATCATCACGAGGACACATTCAGCAAATTCAGAAATATTTCAGTAATACTGGATATTATATAATTTCTCTCCTTCAGCCCAAAAGCAAAACAAAACAGAGGCGTTTTGACGCCTCCTCCTGCTTAGTGTCTACCCATCAGCCCCTGCAAATCTCCTCCATATAGCAGCTCTAAGAGCGTCTCGCTGAGCGTCTCACTGACGAGAAAACTGACGAGAAAATCCAAAAGAGGGACGATAATGCAGCGATACTGACTCCGGCCTGCAGTGAGGGTGTGCGTCTCAAAGGACAGAAAATGAGCAAGACTGGGAACGCTGAGAGTGCATGTGGGAAAAAGAGGAATGAGAGATGCTTCTGGTGCAGGAGAGCGGAGTAGAAAACACAATCACGGCAACAAATGATTCAGCCAAAAATTATACGTGAAAAAAAGCATAAAGATAATAACGTGTTTGATAATGGAATCTAATTGCAATCAGCAGTCGCAAATGCAGCAAATGTCAGCTGCATTATAAAGTTTCAGAGAATGACCGAGAAAAGGTCTAATAGGTTTTTTAATTTATCTTGTTTATCTTATATTGAATTTGTTTTTGGTGACAAACAAAAATATTTAGTTCTATTAATTCATACACAGTATATATAAACTCATACTGAAGCATGTTAGTTTAACCTGAACGCAAGAATAATACACTTAATAGCATTTAATATAATAAACAGTATTATTGATTAACATTTAATACAATACTATTATTTAATTCATGCAACAGTGAAAATAGTGACAAAATGAATGAAAATCTGTGACGTGGTATTCTGCCTTCAGTCAGCTAAACGTTTCAATGCATCTATAAAAATACAACGTTCATTAAAGAACAGAACGCAATAGAACAGTAGAATTTATGAAGTAGAACAATAAAATAACAAAGACGCTACACTGGGATAGAACCCAGCAGAACAACACAACCAACACAATCGAACAAAAGAGACAGTAGAACAGGAAAGCAGATAGAATTAAAGAGAATACATTAGACCCCAACATCCATTGTTGCATTGTGTAAATGATTCACTTTTCTTTTGAAATTTACCAAAAAACAATTCTCCACTGTTCACCAGTCTCGTAACCTCACCAGCATTCACCACCCTCGTTAACTCACCACGGTTCACCAACCTCGTAAACTCATCGGTATTCACCAACCTCGTAAACTCATCGGTATTCACCAGACTCATAAAAACACCAGCATTCACCAGCCTCATCACCACACCAGCGTTTATCAGCCTCGTAAAAGCACACCAGCATTCACCAGTCTAAAAACACCAGCATTCACCAGTCTAAAAACACCAGCGTTCACCAGTCTAAACACACCAGTATTCATTAGCCTCGTGTACACCAGCATTCACCAGCCTCACACACACACCAGCGTTTAGCAGCCTCGTAAACACACCAGCGTTCACCAGTCTAAACACATCAGCATTTGTCAGCCTCATACACACCAGGTTTCATCAGCCTCACAATCACACCGGTATTCATTAGCCTCGTGTACACCAGCATTCACCAGCCTCACACACACACCAGTAATCATTAGCCTCGTGTACACCAGTGTTCACCAGTCTAAACACACCAGGTTTCACCAGCCTCACAAACACACCAGTGTTCACCAGTCTAAACACACCAGGTTTCACCAGCCTCACAAACACACCAGCATTCACCAGACTCGTAAACACAACAGTGCTCATATTATTTTAATGTTGGATTGAACGTCTCCATTCAGCACACACACATACAGACACACACACACACACACACACACACACACACACACACACACACACACACACACTCTAATATGGACCTGTAATTGGACAGGACAATGAAGAGCACTGTACTTGGTAAACCACAAGAAGAACATATAACAGACTGTATTGTCATCATTAGTATATGATATATAATATTATTGTCTTTTTAAATCAGTGTTGAAAACAGCTCTCCTGTTATAGACCCTCTGTTATAGACCCTCTGTTATAGACCCTCTGTTATAGACCCTCTGCTGAGCAGGATAACCCTGCTGAGTTCTATCAACAGACCACGACAGGAGAATCACACACACACACCACTGTAGTTCATTCTGCATCAGAATAAGTGAGGTGAGGCCGTAGGGAACCCTGTCAGAAGAACACCAGACAACGATGAGAAGACAGAGACCAGGGCGTGTGGAACAATGAGTTTTGGACATTCGAGTACACAGTCACGCTTGTTTGGTGGTAGATGCTGTTCTCTGATTAATTTTAGGATTGCAGAGCCGATCCTGACCAATGTGATGCCATGGTCAGGTTTAGATTTTGACATCACTGCGTAAAGAGGTGAACTGAAATGAAGCGTTCCTTTATGTATCAGAGAATATTAATTTTAATATTGTGTAAAAGGGTTTTTTGTTCATTATATTTTATGTCCGTTCCATTTAAAGGGACATACACACACAAATGAACTATTCAAATTTTCTAATTTTCTTTAAATTCTAACAATTGGATGAAATAAAATTCATTCTATATAAAATAAACCAGCACAGATACATTTATTTATATAAAAAATACAGAATAAAAATACAGTAAGAAAACAAAAGAAAACGTGTTTATTGTGGGAGAGGACGTAATGTATTTGTCCTACAGGACATCGTAAAAATGACTACTTTTTTTTTCCTCAACTGACACACAGCATCTATGCTCTGGTCATTGGACAGTTCTTTACACAGCTGGTGGCCTGCTGTCGGGCTGAACTTGCAAGGAGAGTCAGACCTGGCCATGGTGGCAGTCGGGCTGAGGACCACCAGTGGGCTGTGGTCTGCAGGTCTATCCTCAGGTATCTTCAGGGAGATACAGTCATCCATAGTGGACCAGAAACAGCACTTTAAATCATAACCATTAAGTCTGAGTGAAAAAAGAAATAACAAGTACGAGTAAAATGGAGAGATCACTGTGTCAACAAGGAGTCTGACATATAGAGACAGCTTTCAGACATTTATTAGACACGTTTTAAAGAAACTTGTCTTCACTGCTTATTTTAGTAAAGTTCACTGGATTCAGGGAAATAAAAAGCACAAACTATTTTCTATTAAACGTTTTCTTCTGTGATGATGTAGAAAAGGTTGAGAACCCCCGTTCTAGGGCACGGTGGACTGATTTCTAATTGTTCTGAGATCTTTTAAATCCCTTCCCAGACTCATCTGCATCTACAACCCTCTTTCTGAAGGCCTCAGAGAGCTCTGGTCACGGTGATCCCATTCGCTTCGACAATCAAGAGCAAACCAAACTAATGTGTGGGGTTTAATTAAGACAGTCCACCTCCGAAATCCTCTCTAACCGTGCTGTAATTAATAACCTGGTTCTTGATTTACTCATTTTAAGTACTAATAAATGTGTTTTCTCACAAGAAGATGGCAATTCTAATCATTCGATTTTACAAATGATGTTTAAAAGACATTTCTTCACTTGTACTTTTAGTTACATCACCTCCGTCCCTCAACATAGTTCAAATGAAGATCAGATGTCCAGATATAAAGACGGACAGACAAACATCTCCACACTATTAGTGTATTTTATCATCTGTCCAGGGAACAACACGTGACACTCGGCAGGTCTGCTTCATTATCAGTTCTGATCCTGATTATTAAAAAGTCTGACAAATTAATTAGTCAAATAAATGGATAAAAATCAAAATTACACTGAGCAGACTCACTCCCCGAACACTCTCAAACTCCCTGAGTATAAAAACACAATGAAGCTCCAACTGGCTTATCTTCACCGAGCTCCTCAGAGAGACACACAGCGAAACACAGAACAGTGGAATAAATGACCTTCACATGTTTGCAAACCTTCTCCAATACTTCTCTGATCCTGCTGGACTCTGAGCTCAGACAAGGAGTGGAGAACGTCTGTAAACCTGCTAGACTCTGAGTTCAGACAAGGAGTGGAGAACATCTGTACACCTGCTTGACTCTCAGCTTAGAGAAGGAGTGGAGAACGTCTGTACACCTGCTAGACTCTGAGCTCAGACAAGGAGTGGAGAACGTGTGTAAACCTGCTGGACTCTCAGCTTAGAGAAGGACTGGAGAACGTGTGTAAACCTGCTGGACGCTGAGCTCAGACAAGGAGTGGAGAACATCTGTACACCTGCTGGACTCTGAGCTCAGACTAGGAGTGGAGAACATGTGTAAACCTGCTGTACTCTGAGCTTAGAGAAGGACTGGAGAACGTCTGTAAACTTAATGGACTCTGAGCTCAGACAAGGAGTGGAGAACGTCTGTACACCTGCTGGACTCTGAGCTCAGACAAGGAGTGGAGAACATCTGTAAACCTGCTTGACTCGCTGTAGAGAACATTTCCCGTTCAACCAGGTCTCCAATTCTGACCAGTGATCAGGACTGTCCACTGATAAAGCTAGTGGTCTCCTGGGGGTGATTTCAGAACTACAGAACCCTGGAGTAAATGGAATGTGTGTGTGGACAGTGGACGGGTAGAGGGACAGAAAACGTCCCTTATCTCCGGATCCCAGTGTCGACAGATGACAGATGGGTGTGTATTTAAACTCATCTGCTGCTTTCATTAAACACTCTCTGAACAGCGGGGGGTGGAAGGGGGGATAGAGAAGGAGGTAAAGAGTGAAAGACAGAAGGTAGACAAGAAGATATACAGAGACAGAGAAGAGAGAAACAGATACAGGAAGAGACAGATAAGAAAAAGAAGGAGAAAGGAAGGAGGAAAATTGAACCATGGAGAGAGAGAGAGAGAGAAAGAGAGAGAGAGAGAGAAAGTGTGTGTGTGTGTGTGTGTGTGTGTGTGTGTGTGTGTGTGTGTGTGTGTGTGTGCGTGTAAGG
>CM067522.1:19605323-19662823 GCA_034509495.1 Acestrorhynchus altus | reverse complement strand
ACACACTGAACTACTGCACTCAACTATCTGAACATCTACTCTTCTCAACCTCTGCACACAACATCCACACACAGCATCCACACACTAAACTACTGCACTCAACTATCTGTGGGGGACCAAGGTTCAATTCCCAGTCTGGACAACTATGCTGAGCTACACCAATAAGAGTTCTTGGGCAAAATTACTAACACTGCTCTGACCCACCTCTGTGAAATGAGTTACCTTCTGGATAAGACCGTCTGATAAATTCTATAAATGTAAGGATCTACAGACATCTACACTCAACATCTACACACTCAACTATTTTCAGCGTCTAAGCGTCTACACACCAAACTACTCAACTCACTCATCTGAGCATCCACACTCAACATCTACACTCTGAACATCTACAGACCACATCTATCAACACAAACTGAACTACAGTCAACGACTAAACCCTAAACATCTACACACTCAACAACTACACTTAACAGTCTGAACACTACACTCCATTTGCCCACTGAACATCAACACCCTCAAAACCTACACACTGAACATCTACACACTGAACATCTATTTCAAACATCTATACTCCAACTTATTTTGCTTAGGGTCCTAGTTAAGGTTGGGATTAAGGCTCAGGCTTGGGTAGGGTTTGGATCAGGGTCAGGATCAAGCTCAGGTTGGGTTCATCTCAGAATCAGAGTCATCACATTTATATTCTTTTGCATCATCTTGTCTTCTAGTTTGTCTCTAGAACTATATTGTAGAACCCAGAGAGGAAGTTAAAATCCACCTGAACTGCAGCTTAACCACCCAACAGTCAGAATACAATCCTCGGGTTTTAACCTGATGGACCTGAAATACCCCTTTTGGTAGAACTTCCATATTCCTGCAGATGTGGTGCTTTATGTTCTCATAGACAGCGTGGGTGAGATCAGCTGCAGAGTGGGACGCTTCCCTTTTTCCCTGTGATCTGTCTCTCTCTCCTCGCCTGCTGAAGCGATATATAGTCGCTCGCCCCATTCTTCAGGCCTGTATCGAGTGTGTGAGTGATGAATGCTGCGGTTCAGGCCAATAGATCCTGCTTTACCAGAGTCGCTCACAGTCGGGCCGAGTCGCTCCAATCGATGTCTTCTGGCCAACATTTTCAGATGCAGTGCAGTGAATGCTTAACAGTGATGAATGCCTCATCCCTCTCTCTCTCTCTCTCTCTCTCTCTCACTTTGCACCAATCAACCATAACATTATGACCACCTCTTTGTCTCTATACTCACTACCCAATCTACCAGCTCCACTGACCACACAGGAGCACTTTGTAATTCTATAACTCAATGGTCAGGACACTGACATGGTGGTGGTGTGTTAGTGTGCTGCACTGGTGCAAGTGGACCAGAGACGGCAGTGCTGCTGGAGTGTTTATACACTGTGTCCAATTACTGTCCACTCTAGGCAGTCCAACCGAGTGTCTCCACCTTGTAGATGTAAAGTCAGAGACAGAAGCTCATCTGTTTCTGCAGAGTTTGCGTTGGTCGTCCTCTAGTCCTTCAGCCGTGACACTGACGGGTTTAAACTGCAGTTCAGTCACATCTGTTGAGAAAATCCAATATTTTTCAAGATATTTTATTACTTATATATTTACTTTTTATTTAATTGTATCGCACCACAGGACACATTTACTGTGCATTTCAGCGAAATAATTTTCTTAAAAATGTGTCACGGTTGAGCACCGCTTAGTGGACAAAGACACACAAGGAAGCAGAAGTACTTGCAGGGGTTTTGGATTTAATGACAAGAAAACGGGTCACAAAACAAACAAACAGACAGACATAAACTATGGGACTTGGATAAAGAACAGTAACGCATAGAAAAACACCACCACAAGAACCAAACAATACCACAATGTACTCACTAAACGGACTGACAGCAACAACAACAAAGGACTGACAAGGACATACTGAAACAAAGCATCTTAAACAGAGGGACAACAATACACACACCTGGAACTGGTTTAATGATGAGACACAGATGGAAAAGGGCGGAGCATGGGCGGAGACAGGACCAAAACAAACAAAAAATGCTCAGAAGCACAGGGGGGAAAGACAAAACAAAGACAAGACGGGAAGACATAAGGTAGACAGGACTGATACATTTGGGGTGATTTGTATTTAGTTAGAAACTTAATTTTCAGAAGTATTTTTGCTAAGTGTTGTCCATTTATGGATTTTTATGTTCTAAGGGACATTTTGGTGTGGTTGCTTGGGTTTTTAGGGCAATTTCTAGTTCAATTTTTAGTTTGAATATAAATGAATAAATTAAAATATTCATGCTCAAAATTGAACTAAGGATCTTCAGGGAGTGACCTTCATAGCTGCAACACCTCCCACTTCACCATGACACATACAGCTACACATTAACAACATCCTCAGTAGATTACATTTCTGGTGTTATTAGATGTAGTACATGATGATGATGATGCAATGTTTTCACAAACAAAATGATTTTCACAAACATGTTTTTATACATAAGGAGTTAAAACCTGTAATCAACCCTTACAAAATAAAGTCCAATACTGTAGAAACCAAATGGAATAACATGAGCAATAGACACTCTAGGGATTTTGTTTATTTATACAGTACTTGTAAATGTATTTTGTTTTTTACAATAGTTTTTAATAGTATATGTACACCGAATTGAGGTTTCCAATAATAAGGACCTCTTTGCAGCTCCATACTTCACTCCAAACCCTCACAGAAATGTTCCAAAATCTAGTAAAAAGCCTGGTGTCCCATTATTTTTGTCCATACAATGTAGGTTAATGATGCTGTTGTTTCGTCAAACAAAACAAAAACCAATATAGTGTCCCAATACTTTTGTCCATTCTCAGCAGTGACACTGACATGGTGGTGGTGTGTTAGTGTGTGTTGTGCTGGTATGTGTGGATGAGACACAGCTGTGCTGCTGGAGTGTTTAAACCCCTCAGTGTCACGTCTAGATAACCAACTGATGAAGGACTCGAGGACGACCAACACAGACTGTGTAGAAACAGATGATCTTCTGTCTCTGACTTTACATCTACAAGGCGGAGACACTCGGTAGGAGTGTCTAATAGAGTGGACAGTGAGTGGACACAGTGTTTAAACACTCCAGCAGCACTGCTGTGTCTGGTCCACTCGTACCAGAGCAGCACACACCAACACACCACCACCGTGTGAACCACAGTCTGTAATTATACAACTGAAGTGTGACACAGTAGGTAGTGAATGTAGAGACAATTCATTCCGCTTCACCACACACCTCTCTCTCTCTCTCTCTCTCTCTCTCTCTCTCTCTCTCTCTCTCTCTCATACAACTCGTTACTCGTTAGCCTATAAACCTGCTGCCACAAATACAACTGATAAGAAAGCTCTAATTAATCAGCCAAGCTCTAATTAAGAGGCGGGACTCACGGCCAATTAACCAATTAGCTGAACTGAGGCACCGCCGGCGTCGTAAGACATTACATTTCTAATTGATTTGCTCGATGAATTTGTCATCTGTCCAACTTTACTGACAACACTGAAGCATGCAATTTCGTAACTTAGTCGACCATAAGTAACTGGACGGTGATTGAGTTTGCGTGGACGTGAAGCGAACGTCCAGCTTTAATGCGAGTGTATTTATATCTGTACTGCATGTACAATGCAGCGATTACATCCCATTTCACAATGTCCAATTCAGGTGACCATAAGTAATTGGACACATACTTTTTTTGATCCACATGAGAAACACAGAGAAGTCACAGGACAGTAAAATACTGACCTTTCTAAAATTCAGTCAGACTTTACAGTTTATATCACTTATCTAGCCAGATCTTCCTCACTTAGAACAAACATTTAAATTGATTGATGGACAATCTTTTTTTATATTTTTTAATATTTCTTTAAATAAATTATTATTATTAAGTAGTCGTTGTAGTATTAATTTTCCTAGAATATTTTTCTGTGTGTCTCATATTTAGTTCTATAAAATTATATATTGTATTTATATATAATTCTATAAAAAATGTAGAATACATCAATTTGTCCAAACCTTCTATGCTAATGAAAGCAGCTGTGGCCTGGTGGTTAGGAAACCAGCCTTGTGATTGGAAGGTTGCTGGTTTGAATGGTAGGACAAGCTCTTAACTCGCCACCTGCTTCCCGGGTACTGAGGATAGGGCTGCCCACTGCTCTGGGCACGTGTGCTCACTGCCCCCTGGTGTGTGAATTCACTAGTGTGTATCATGATCTGTGGATGGGTTAAATGCAGAGGATTAATTCCTGTGTGTGCGTGAATAACACGCCAGAACCAATGTAATCATTCTTTTATTTATGTTTTAATACAGTTACATCTATAAAATATGTAATAATATAATATGCAATAATATATTAATGTCTAAATACACATACATTTACTATTTGTGTTAAACAAAACTTGCACATTTGTTTTTCCTGTAACCTTACACACGTTTTTATATGAGAGTAGCAATATGCTTATCAGTGCTCATTACATTGCTATCATTTATAGCAGGTCATGAATAATTTATATTATATAAAATCCTACAATGTGATTTCCTGGATTCCTTTTCTCATGTTGTCTCTCATAGTTGAAGTGTGTCTATGGTGAAAATTACAGACCTCTCTCCTCTTTATAGGTAGGAGAACTTGCACAATCAGTTGACTAAATACTTTTTTGCCCCACTGCGTATAATAACAGACCTTAAAAATAAAACTCAACAATTATAATTATGCACATAACAATATAACAATCTACATAATGCTCTTCATATATTCTATTTGTGTTATAAAATTGCTATTTTGAGTCCAACATTGGATTCGATTTTCCTAAAACCTCGCAGTTTTGAGGAGTTTTGATATAAAAGTAGTGATACGGTAATCAACACTCACACTACCTGGCAACCCAAACTGACTTTGCAGCAGGTCTACTCTTTAATCTGCTGCTTTTTATTAAATTGACTTTTCCGAAGCTAAATTGAAATCTGACCTGGAAGCCCAGGGCCTCTCAACACCCTGCGGCCCCTCCAACACCCAGATCAATTAAGCCCTTTAAAGCGCTGTTGTTTAACCGCCTCTCTCCTCAGGAGATGCAATTTACCGCTGGGCATAAATCAGCAGCGACGAGTGCGGCTAATTCAGACCATTTGATGTCGATTTGGCCCTGACCCTGGCCCGTGTGTAATGGCTGAGTGTGTGGGGAGTATATTAGCCGTAACAGAGCGTGCAGTCATAACTCGCCGCTCTAACCAAGCCCAGAGCGCATTTCCATATTGTGGCTGTCGGACAACGTTTGTTTACTGCCCTCTTCCAATGAAATAATAGTGCAGCGAGGCATCAATCTCCACGCTAACGGCGCTTTAAACGTCCTGCAGGAGTTTTTCAGCGGCTCGGAGAGTCACCAGCATGCTCTAAAAATACACAACCACAGTAAATCAACCTTACACTAATCTCCCAGCAGCCCTACAGCTGCCGTTATAAAGGGAACAAAAATAGGGCCCTAGATTACCATCAGTAATCTGTCCTCCATTAAGTGCCATCCTTTAGACGTGGTTAAGTGGCAGCGCAGCTCTTGCTCGGAGTGGCTTGAGCTTCACTGCTCAAAGGAGAAAGGAATTAAGAAGACAGACCAAACGTCCTCAGTTTACCTTTCAGTCCAGATACAGTCATATTGGGTGTGTGACCTTCAGCAGCGTAATCAGTTACAGTGCATGGAAAAAAAAAATGTCCCTAAAATGAAAGAATTCAGTTTTAAAGGTTTTACGGAACACTATGTATGTATCTATATGATCCCTTCTGAGGACTTTTATTCTGAAATTTAAACACTGAACAAAAGCAGAGACACAATCTGGGTGTGACATCATTGGCCCCACCCACTCTCGCTGATCAGTCAGAGTCTGCATGCAGGTTGAGCATGTACACATGGACAGAGCAGTAAACGTGCACTGGAAGTGTCTTTGGTACTTAAACTGCATGTTTAATTTAGTTGGAAACGAGTGAATTCTAGCCGTTTTCTGAGCTGGATGATGTGCTAATAATGACTGAATGACACACTGATGAGACAGCGATGTATCTGTATGTGTATCATGGCTGTCAGTTACTCTGAGCCTGAGACATGAAACCTAGAAAAGGGCACGTAGACCAACAGTGCTGACCAGCCTGGCCTGGACCTCTGGGCCGACTGCTGCAACGTTGAGGCACGAGCATGCTGGTGACTCGCCACATCCAACATCACTACTGTGGCAGTAGTGCACTGGCTATGGACCGCATTAGTGCACAGTATTAGGGATTAGTGACATCCCTGGTCATCCCTGGACATCACACAATGAAAGCAGCCCTACAGCATGATGCTCCCACCACCACGTTTAACAGCTGGTACAGTGTTCTGAGGGATGAACCTCTGGTCTTTGTAGCCAAACACTACAAACGCTGCTCTCACCTCACTATGAAACATCCCGCACGAAGGCGAGGATTTGATTTAAAGTGGGGTAAACCAGGCAATGCCACAGCTGAAGCTTCCTCCTGGACTCCGCACTGCACACTTTATTCCAGGTGATTATTTTAAACCCTATGAAGAGGGTGTTTTTGTTGCACGGACGACAAGACAAGCAGAACCAAGTCCATGGTGAATGCTGATGAGCTGGATTAGTGCTGCGCTCTCTCTGCCAATCAGAGCCGAGAGAGTAACGCAAGCGGTAAACAGGAAATAACAAAAATAATGACATACTTCCCATGGTCCTCCTGTTACTGAGTGTGTCAGCCAGGCGTGATTCAAACAAATATCTAATTTACCAGCAGATTATCCAGAGAGAGAGAGACAGAGAGAGAGACAGAGAGAGAGAGGGAGGGAGGGAACGTGATAGAAGAGAGGGTGAGGATGAAAAGAAAAGAAAAAAAGAGAAAAGAGATGAATAGGGAGAGTGTGCGAGTAGGCTGGGGGGAGAAATGGGGGGATTTATTAGGAGGAGGGTAAATATTAATTTTGATCTCATCCCATGGTGCGAGAGGACTTAATTACCTTCATTTGCATATAATTGTGTCCTGTGGGACAGTCCCCACTACGTGATTCGCAGGAAGAGAGCTTGTTTTTGGTCGCCACGATGACGGCACTGCTGGTCAGGCCCAGAGCCACGGCGGGACAGCCGGGAGGAGAGGGGGCGCTCTGACGCTGATCTATCTGGATTCAGGACATTCTCTGATTTCAGAAAACCCTCATCAACGCAACACACACACACACACACCTACCCAACTAATCAGTCCCATCAGCCACAGGAAACAGTCGGTAATTAACCAATAGTGCGCAGCTGGACACACCGTACAGTGATATTCCCACTATTACAGGGGAAACACCACTTTATAAATAAAAAGAACTCGGCGCAGGTACCTGGTATCGAAAATCTGGTACTTTGTGTAACTTTTGGTACCTGCCTTGTCTGAAAAAAAAAAAATCACTAAACAAAACGGTTCTGAAAGCAGCGCTACCTCTGATAGGCCTTTTCCTGGTTCTTGAACTGGTTCCATTCGGGCTTATTAGAACCTTGGTGTTTTTCAGTAAACCAGTCTGTATTTACACCAGTTTTAGTGGAACTGAGGATACAACACATTATCAACAGAATTACCTTCGAGTACAGCCTGCGAGTATTAGTTTTGTTACAGATGTTCAAACATGGACCAACTTTGTACGAGACGAATGGTTTGTCATTGCTCCTGTACATCTAGACACAGTGGGTCAAGCTGCAAAATCCATTAACCCTTGGTTAGAACCTATTTTTGTTGGTGGAAATGTGCCGAAAAGTTTAAAATTAGGTATGCAAACCGGAACCGGAGGCAGAACAATGCAACTGGTTTATTTTAACCAAGTAAAATATAAAAATATAAATGTGTATCTGCTCCTCAGAGCTTTATCTGAGCATGAAAGGTGTCCAATTCCGTTTGAGATGGTGTTGATTTCCAGGAAAAATAGCTAGCTAGCCTCTAAGGCCGCAATTCTCTAAATTAAATTGTACAGTTTTCATGCAATGCATCCACACATGTATCTGAGGAGCAGATACACACTTCTAAAGCTCTGTTTACTGGCTGTTTTAATTGTTTTTTCTCTGAAACAGTTGTGTTTGTTCTGCCTCAGAGGCAGAGCTGCCTTCAGAATGTATTTGAGAAGTGATGTGGCACACAGGTGATTCCAAATGATCCAAGTAGGGACTGAATCTTGACGTGTAGACCTTGCAGAACACTGAAATGGATGCAATGCAATAGTGCTGTGCTGTGTATGTCAATCCCAAAAGTACTGGATGAAGCTCCATCATTCCAGAGAACACGGTTCCACTGCTCCACAGCTCAATGCTGGAGGGCCCACGTTGGTATATCCTATTCTATTGGCAGTATTTCTCTACTACACAAGCTGTGTGCATTTGCACATCTGTTTCAGCAGTGGGTTGCAAGTGTATCTGAAGGGGTTTTTAGGACAATCGCGTGTATCACAGAGGGCTCCCGATAGAAGTCCTGCTTCCATCATCATGACTGTACCGAAGAGAAAACTGGGAAAAGTACTTAACGGTCCTGCTTAAATAAACTTTAGTAAAGAGAGAGAGTAGTAGAGGTAGAGATGGAGAGATCATCCTCAAGGTTCTCCTGCAGCAGTTACTATTATGAGTGTATAAAGATTATAATCATAAAGACACAAACACAACATAGATGCTGTAGGGCTGTTAGAGTAAATGCATGTTGAATAGAGAGAGAGAGAGAGAGAGAGAGAGAGAGAGAGAGAGAGAGAGAGGCAGATGGCGGCAACGAGACGAAATTAACCAACGACAAGCCGAGTGTGTGTGCCAGATCTCTAAAGCTGTGTTTGTACAGGTTTAGACTAAACAAATATACAGAGGTACATCCAGAACACACACACATACACACACACACACACACATACACACACACACACACACACACACACACACACACACACACACACACACACACACACACACACATGACCCAAACTCATTTTCATTCAACATTTATCCTGAGAGCATCCTTCTATATATAGCCACTCTCTCTCTCTTATATAGATAGATAGATAGATAGATAGATAGATAGATAGATAGATAGATAGATAGATAGATAGATAGATAGATAGATAGATAGGGTCAGAAAATGCTTTCTGGCCCATTTTCCACACATCCAACTAGACGTTCACTGCACTGTACAACCTCTTCTTAATCAAAGAATCCCGTCGCACACCCTGCAGGTATTCATAGCTCAATACCATGCAATGCCGTCTGAAATTTCTGCCTCCTTAAACACACAAGGTCACTATTTCTGAGGAGTTTATGGATGTGTGTGTGTTCATCACCACACTTTCTCTCTGTGTCTCTCATGCTCTTGTCATTCTTTCACTCTCATTCTGTCTCTCTCTCTCTCTCTCGCTCTCTCTCTCTCTCTCAGCAAATATGATCGATATGTTGCTTTCTCTCATCCCATATTTAATATTTATAAGCTCAGTCAGGTACGTCTGCATATTTACAGTATAAGCAATGTCATCTGATGCATGCAAACAGCTTCTGCTTCCACTTCACCACCTCTCTCTCTCTCTCTCTCTCTCTCTCTCTCTCTCTCACCTAATAACAACTACTGCCAGGCTATGATGCTCTATAATGTTCCGAGACTGTAATACATTAAAGGCAGCATAAGGGGTCACTGTATAATGCTCTATAATGTCCATATGATCCACACAGGCTGTAATACCCTACAGGAAGTGTAGGGGAGACTCTATAATGCTCCACACCTCCCACCGTGTCTGCTGCCCTCTCAGGTTTAGGCCAAAGCTTAATCCAAGGTTTGTTTTATGAGGCAGTTCTGGAGAGACTCAGAAACACAGAGAGGCTAATGCAGCATGCGTGAGGGTCAGAGTGACCGAAACCCCTCTAATTGTACTCAACCTAAACAAACAGTGGTCACAGGCTCTTCATTACTAAAGCAACGAGCAGAAAGGTTTGTCAAGAGTCTCTTTAGTGTCATTTCTTATCCGCCGTGAAATAAACAGGCAAAAATGTTCCGTGAAATGTTCTCCATCCCAAGAAACAATATTGAATATGCTCGATCCAGTTAGAGCCGTATTTATTAAACATTGTAGAATCATGGACACACTGACCTCACAACCATCAAAACAGACCATTGTTGTATAATGAGTGCTGTAACCCTTCCCATTCTCCACCAAACACCATCATTTTCCACTAATTACCATCATTCTCCACAACACACCATCATTCTCCACCAAACACCATAATTTTCCACTAATTACCATCATTCTCCACCCCATCATCATTCTGCACCCCAACATCATCATTCTCCACCCCAACATCATCATTCTCCACCCCAACATTATCATTCTCCACCCCAACATTCTCCACCCCATCATTCTCCACTAAACACCATCATTCTCCACCACACTCCATCATTATCATCCACACACCATCACTCTCCACTAAACACAACCATCACTATTCCCTACCAAACACCATTGTTCTCCACAACACACCACCATTCTCCACTAAACACCATGTTTGCCCACCACACACCATCATTCTCCAGCAAACACCATCATTCGCCACCTAAACACTAACATTCATCACCACCCAGACACGACTAAGTCAGCTGGACTAGCCTAAATATGGGGTAACAGTGAAGACTCCCAGCAGTAACACACGGTAATAACACACCAACCCAACATTTGCATTAGTTGGTGTTTGCTGGAAGATGTTGAGATGTTGTGCAACCCTTTCAGACTGAGAATGACATGGACTTCTGCACTCAGGAACATCTACAATATTTCCATGCATTGCTTGGATACTTGAATCTGCAGGCTGGATCGATTGTGGGCTCGTTTGTTGCAGGAGGATCATCACCACGAGTGTGTGTTTTTACACAGGATAGTTCCTTCCAAAGCACAGATCGAATGATTGTGCAATTCAGTCTGTATTGAACAGCGGGTATTGCTGTGGATGGGCATCTCCTCCAGCAGGAACAGTGCGTAACACTGATGTGCCACTCTCACTCAAGAGGATCTTTAGGCATGTGGGCTGTCAAGAGAAGGGCATTTTCTGTGATGACCACAACACTCTAAAATAATAACAGACATGAAAACTCGGAGAAAACCAGAGACGAGTGGCATTATTCCTATCAGCATTCTGTTGAATTCTAATGCACCTCGAGATGGAACCAGGGGTAATTGGTGTGGAATTATTCAACAGCTATGCAAATGGACCATATGGACAAAAGTATTGGGACACATGCTCATTCACTGTGTCTTCCGAAAGGGTATAGAGAGAGTCAATCCTGCTTTTGATGGAGTTACTGTCCCTACTTTTTAGGGAAGACCTTACACTAGGTTTTGACTGCATTCAGTGACGGTGTATTTGTGAGATCAGGATGTTGGATGATCACCACCCCACTTCATCCCCAACTCCCAAGCTCACCCTTCCCACCAGTACTGTCTGGAGAACCCTCATTCTCTTTATTCATTGTTGAATCACCGATCATTGGTATCACTATGTTGAAGCAACAGCTGACTTTATTTCAACCATATTTCAGTGTTGAAGGTTGTTCTATCTTGTTCTAATTCAATTACAGAAGCACAGAAACCACATAAAAATGGTTCTGCTCTGATAGTGCCTTTCCACCAATGTGGAATAGTCTCTGTTCCAGTTTGCAAACCTAATTTTGTACCGCTGGGCTCATTTCCACCAACAAAAAAAAAAAAAAACGTACTCTGTGACGTATCCTCTAGTTTACACTAAAACAGGTGTAAACGCGGGCTGGTTCACTCGAACGGAACCAGTTCAAGAACCAGAGTTAGAATTAGATAAGCTTTATAGGAGACCATCACACACACCAGATATTATTTTCAGGAGATCCTAATCTCCTCAAATGTGTCTTCATTTGAGATGTAAAGTTTAAAAGAATTTAAATGTGTATGAATTTCACCATGTTTTGATCAAAACTTTATACCTCCAGAAAGTTTTTGACCTGAAAACGAATCATTGTAGTGATTAGATTGACAAGGCTATTTATAATAAATAATAAATTCTTTAAAATACTTAACAATGGACGAATTAAAATAAAAAACAACCTGATTATGTCCTTTATTATTTTTGTTATGTATGTAATATTATCCCTTCTTGGGACTTTTATTCTAAAGTTTGCACACAGTGTGAGCAACGAAAAAGAGCAAACACCCCTCCCTTCTTGTTACCTCTATAACCCAATATTTGTGTCAGTGATGTCTTTAGCCCCGTCCCCTCGCTCTGATCAGTCAGAGTCTGTACGCAGGTTGAGCATGTACATGTGGACAGAGCAGTAAGCATGCACTGGAAGCTCCTTTGGCATTTAAACTGGGATTTCATTCAGTTGGAAACTGAATTTTAGACGTCTTCCGAGTTGGATAAGTCGCTGATAATCCATGGTTAGAGTAAGTCTTGTAGTTTGTTGTGATATAATGTAGTGTCTAGTTTGTGTCATGTCTGTAGGTTACTCTGATCCTGAGATTTGATTTGAGTAAGAGTTACATTCTTCCAACAATGTTCTCTCCGGAAATAATCAGAAATCTTATTGGAATCTTAACCGGATTTCAAGCCCTTACACCAGTATACTGTTTACACCACCACTTGAATAATCAGATAACAGCAGAAATCTGATTAAGACTGGATTATTCAGTGCACATAATCGCACTCACCGAAACCCCCGGAACTTGTCCCAGCCCACAGATACATCTCGTCTTTACTGTTTCATCAGTAAGTGCAGGAGACAAGGAGACACTGGGGAAATGTCAAACACTGAATGCAAATAAACAGAATTAGACATTTGGTCCCAGCTGATTGGAGGGAAGGCGTCCTCAGGCCCACACTGGTCCTGTTATAGCCTAGAAGACAGTTTCAGGGGAGACTCTCTATTAAAGGCATAATTCAGCCCATCTCTGAGCCTTAAGGGTATATTAATCCAATTTCCTTTAGCTACTGAGCCAAAACCAAGGTTGATTTAAAACAGCCAAGAGATTTATGAGAAGAACAGAAAGGAAGGATAAAGAGGCTGCAGTCTATTGAAGTGTCGCTGTTTGTTTGTTTGTTTGTTTGTTTGTTTGTTTGTTTGTTCGTTCGTTTGAACTTGCATTATGGCAGGAGACACTGTAATGGAATTTAGACAGTAACACTATATGTCCAAATATTTGTGGACACCCTTTTTAATGAAAGCATTCAGCTTCGAGTCGTGCCCACTGCTGATGCAGACGTGCAGAAATACTGCCAAAAGAATAGGACTCTGGATGAGATGAACAAACATGAACCTATTGATACTGTACCTAATGCTAAGCATTGGCTCGATAGCATTGAGCTGTGGAACAGTGGAACTGTGCTCTCTGGAATAATGGTGCTCCATCCAATACTTCTGGGATGAGATGGAGATGAGGTGGGGTGAAGGACATGCAACATCCTCAATGATCGCACTAAAGTGAATGCAATCAAGTCCTCACTGCAATGTTCCGAAATCTAATAGAACACCTTTACTGGATAGTAGAGTGAGTTACTCCAAAGGAACAGTCACAACACACAAACACACTTACCAAGAGTCCTCGTGAGTGGGAAGATCTCTCTCAACCAGCGAGGCCTTACAATGGAAAGTCAATCTAGAGCCAGATGAGCCTGTGAACCTCAATGTAGAGGCAGTCAATGGCAGGACCAGTGAGCCTCTGAGTGGTACTCATAGCAGTACCAGTCTATGGGTCCTCCAAACCACATTGGAGATTTACTCCACCAGTAGGTCTTGAAATACTCCGAGCCATGACAATGAGTTCCAGCAGTCAGCCCTCCAGACTGCAGTGTATTGACACTTCAACAACTTGCCAATCAACACGCTGAAAAGACACAATGGGAGGAACAGCATGGTAATAGCATCCTCTGTTGATCAGCTGGCTCTGTAGACAGTGTTGATCAATGGTAGATGCTAGGAGACAGGAAAAGGGACAGTGGTGACATACTTGACGTGTGGACAATGCCATTTGACAAGGATAGGTCCTTGAGTGTCCTCCCAGAAACTACACTAGAGGTTTACACAGGACTGTTTTTCTAATCCAGTTCTAAACCGGTGCCACTATGGTTTGTCCCACTTCCACCCGCTTCCGTCCACAACAGACACTTTGGTCCACTTTGGTCCTGCCCACAGTACCACTTGAATTTATTTGGCTTACTTGTGCTGAACTCTCAGACTAGAGGCCTGCATGGGAATCAGAGATCTTGTATATGAGTTTCGGACATCAAGGATTTGCTCGTATTATGTTGGGTGACCATATGTCTTCATCAACATGTCCTCTTTTTGGGATTTGAAAGTGCATCCAGATGGGCTTTCTAAATTGTATCAATTGCGTAATTGCATCTGTTTAAGCTCCGCCTTCTCGCTGCCACTACTGGTCTACATCAAGGGTCTCAAACCCCTTTTGCAAAGTCTGTAATAGTCAAACGGAAGCATATCATTCTTTCTAGGAAGACGGTCCAATTGAATAAGCAAATGCAATCAGGTCTCGCTGTTGTATGAGGACCGGTGTGAGACCCCTGTTCTACATGTATCTCCATTAGTCATTGGTCAAACTGCTTCCCACCACAGCTGATTGACCACAGCCTAAAAAAAATATCTTTATAAAGATATTTATATCTTTATTATTGTATTAGTGTATTAATCAAACACACACACAGTCCTACAACCTGGGCCTAATTGAAGCCCCCCAGCGATAACATCCTAACCACAGTGGATGCCTGTGTGTTACATGTATTTCCATAATGTTACACACCTACAGCGATTGAACCTACAACGTGTTCTGCATTCTCTACATGAAACTTCAATCACTCAGAGCCATTTAGTGGTGTCATAATGAACTGAAAAGAGCAGCAAACAAAGTACCAAACTCCAGATGCTCCATTAGAGAGAGAGAGAGAGAGAGAGAGAGAGAGAGAAAGAGAGAGAGAGAGAGAGAAAGAGAGAGAGAGAGAGAGAGGGGGGTGTTGATTGATAGAATAAAATGGAAACAAGAGCAGAGAGGGAAAATGAAAATGAGATAAAGGGAGAAAAAGATAGAGAGAGAGAGAGAGAGCTTAGCGGATTGGTACTTGTGTTTATTAACACTCCTGCATCAGCTGGCAGTGTGTACACCATCTGGTGTGATGCCCTGGGCGCTGCATGCCCGCAGGCAGATGGTGCTCTAACTGCCATCACACCTTCAGCCTGGCATACGGGCACCACACACACTGCCAGCATGGCAGGGCATGAGGGGCATGGGGGGGGGGCATGTAGGGCCACCCGTAATCCAGCTAAAGAGGAGAAACCTCCTCCGCGTGGAGAGATGGAGCATTGAAAAAGTCAAGACCATTGAAAATATTAAAAAAGCTATAGACAGCTTAATAATGACCATCTGCAAACTCTACCCACAAATATGCTCTTTCATAGCTACTGTCTCTCGACGGACAAATTTGATAAAATTCCATTGAAGCTCCATCTCAGTGAGCATTCAGATGAGAGACTGTAGCTCCTCCTCCTCAGTGTATATCACAATACCTACATTTACAGTGTTATTAATATTCACCCTCATGAGAGACTGTAGCTCCTCCTCATAAAGGAATCTGTATCATCACAGTAATTTAACATTTTGTATCTCCAGTCAGTGGCCACTTTATCAGAAACACATACATAGATGTGAATGACTGGTACACTTCTAGCTGACGCTCACACTGTTCTTCAACAGATGGGCTCCAGTCTATTTGTACACCAGCAGGATGGAGCTATCAGGGAGGGGTTTCTGATAAAGTGGCCAGGGAGAGTGTATACACATGTTCAGTCATTCAGAACAGTATAAACGCAGGTTGTGTTCATATTCCATAATGAGAGTCCAGACTGGATGGGCATGTTCCGCTGCTGGTTTGTAATCTTGGAGGAAGTGATGCGTCTGCTGGTTTTGAAGCTTGTTTTGAGGAAGCGTGAAACAAAGCCTCTCACGTCCTGCGAACCGTCTCTGTGAAACTCCAGCAGCCGGCCGCTCTCCACACACAGATTGCTGTCTAATCCACATCAGAGCTATTAAGCCTCCGTGTGCGAAGGATATAAGCTGCAGCCCTGCTCACCAAATGCACAAGAAACACCTTTTAATGCAACACACTAGGTACACTTAAACACACACCTCTGAACATGCTTTGAGTTTTCGTTTTTATCTGTGTTTTCAATTAACTTAGAAAAAGTTCTTAGTAAATACACTCAATTTATTATTATTATTATTATTATTATTATTATTATTATTATTATTATTATTATTACTACACTTGCTTCCATAGACAGGCATATGCAGACAAACACACACATTTACTGGGCTTATGTATTTGTCAGGCTGTTGTTTGTTGGACACACACGCTGTAAGTGGCAGGTTGTCATGAATATTCAGCGTTCTGTTGTGCGTGTGTTTACTGCTCTGATACCTAATGAAAAAATGAAGATCTGCCAATAGGCCACTCAGGCAGCCATGCTCAAGTGTGTTTTAGCAGGATGAAGGACAAAAGCTGCTCTATGCACCAATAATAAGCTCTCGAGTTTAATTTGCTGTTCCCCCTCACCCTGAAAACACTAAAAACACAGCCATTATCCAGCAAACACCGATATTATCCCCCAAACACCGTCAATATCCACTACATACCACCATTATCCACCACACACCACCACTGCCATCCAAACACCATCAATATCCACTACATACCACCATTATCCACCACACACCACCACTGCCATCCAAACACCATCAATATCCACCACACACCACCATTATCCACCACACACCACCATTAACCACCATTATCCACCACACACCACCATTATCCACCACACACCATCAATATCCACTACATACCACCATTGTCCACCACACACCACCATTACCATCCAAACACCATCAATATACACTACCCACCATCATTATCCAACACCACTATTGCACTCCAAACACCATCAATATCCACCACACACCACCATTATCCACTAAACACCACCACTGTCATCTAAACACCCCAATTATCCAACACCACTATTACACTCCAAACACCATCAATGTCCACCACACACCACCATTATCCACTAAACACCACCATTATCCAATATGCACCACCATGTTTCGTCACTATACATTAAACACCATCATTCTAACCAACATCATTCTTCACTAAACACCATCAACCTCCACCAAACTTCATCATTCTCATCACCATTCATCATATCAAACTCCATAACATTTCATCAAAAAATGTCATGGTGTAGAACAATGGCTATGCGAAAGCGTTCTTGACTACAGACTGACACTGGTGTTCCAGTGGCTTCCGTTCTTGGGGAGAGCCATTTGTCCCAGTTTCCTCTTAGCTGAGGGTGACAGATAGACACGGCTCTAAGAGACTTGTGACTTGTATAAATCTACAGTCATCCTTCTCAGTCCTGCACTGAGCCGTTTGTACCATTGTACTGTATGTGGGGGTCAATCAATCACACCCTCTTTGTGTAGCATTGAGAAGCTACCAGCTGTAGTCCATCATGATCACTAACAACTCTATGAGCTCTCGCTCTGAATTGTAAAATGAATATAGAAATACTGATTTATTATTTATTTACTTCTTTACTTATTTATTAAGGACATGTAAAAAACTTTCAGTGCCATAGGACACATGACCAAACATCCAGACACCCACACACACACACACACACACCCACACACACACACACGCAGAGGGAAGCACCTCAGCTCCCATCAGTCATCATCATCATCATCACCCTTGGCCTCTCTGCACCTCCTGTCAGAGTTTCTATTTTCAGGCCAATTAGAATTCTCTCCCCTTTCAGTTCGCACGTCGACACACTCCTGCTTCAGCCTAATCCATGTGAAGGACACACTACTGCTGGATGGACTACAAAGGCGAGGGAGGGAAGACGAGGGAGGGAAGGAGAGAGAGAGCGAGAGAGAGAGAGAGATTAATGTATTTAGTCTTTCTCGTTTGCCCTCAGGCTCACAGTGCTCCAGGCTGCAGGTGAATCCTCGGTTTGTTGATGATCTGAATGTTCTCTCCGATCCAGGTCCCAGATTTGTGAATGAGAGCTCGAGCATTCATAACTCGAGTCTGGAGAACTTTGGGTTCTATTTTGAAGACCTTAGATCTTTTATTTGGCTAATCAGGTATTCTCACTGCAAACAATAACCTGAAACGTTCTTAAATTTAGTCCAAATATTACTCAGTTTCTTTCATTGCAGACGTTATATTATTAATCCAGTTTATTTATAGTTTACATCATTATTACTTGTTTTAGTGATTGCAAGGAGGGGTCACATGGGGTCTAACATATATACATTTTTATTCACACACACACACACACACACACACACACACACACACACACACACACACACACACACCTTATGGGTCAAAAATGACCTGCATCACATTTAAATGCAGAGAAAACCACCTTAATGAATTCAACAGGAAATAAGATTACTTTTACTTTTTAGTGTCTCCAAGTTTGGAAAAGGTATTTATATTTCTGCATGTTTCTGCTCTTTTCTGAAGCTATAGAATTGCTATCTCTTACTAAAACATTAACTTCTACACCTCTGCAGAATTTTAAGAAGTGTGTTGTATAAAGTGTGTAAGTGGTGGCCACTGATTAAATACAGGGAGAAAACTCAAATCTTCATAAAGACAGACTTGTGTGAAGATTGTTTCTTGAAGCAAAGTAGACGTAGGGCGTAAAACTCAATTAAGCCATTTTATTTCAGGGCTTTAGTGACGACGGGTCATTTTTGACCTTTAGAACACAGGGTATGAACAGAATATTAAGAAAACACGAGGGTGAGGAGGAGGATATTAGGTATTCAGTTCTTTTACCAAACGCAGGGGAAACTAGGAACAGACTGTGGAGCAATTCACTGCAATTGTTTTTGCATCCTTTGCAATTATTTTTAAAGTGGTGTGTGTGCCTGGGTGTGTGTGCGCCTGGGTGTTTTGGAATCACGATGCGAGACGTGCATTAAGGTGTAGCTGCCGCAGCCCCGTCGCAGTTTCACGCTCGGATTCCCTCAAAAACCTGCAGCAGACAAATTATAGGCCAGCAAACTGGAGCGTCGGGCCTTCAGCGGCTACACTTAAAATGCAACACGTAGAGAGAGAGAGAGAGAGAGAGAGAGAGAGAGAGAGAGAGAGAGAGAGAGAGAGAGAGAGCTGAAGTACCTCCAGACCGGACGGTGCATTCATGCGGAATTATGAACATAAGCGTTATCTTTCTAATTCAGCCTGGATTTACAGCAAGCCACTTAAAGCGACACTCTCCAGCAGCAGGCGAGTCTGAGAGCCTGGCAAACAATAGGGATCTCAGCACGGGAGAATAAAACATGTAAATTTGATTGTTGAGGTTTGTGGACAGATTTGGGGGTCTTAAGAGTCCACGAGACATGAAGCCATTAGCCTTACAAATGAACTGAGCAGAGGCCTGTTATAAACGTGTGTGAAGAGTGTATATATATATGTAAGTATTTGTGTGCCGTCAATGACAAAATAACAGACCAAGGAGTCGCTGGAATGGAATGGATCTTTCTGGGAATGCAATGATAAGTAAGTGATTATAATATTTGAGTGAAAGGATCAGTTTATTGGGGAAAACTGTGCAATTGAAAGGAGGCTCTAGGACCCTGCGGGGCCTCCAACCCCTATACAAGACGAGATACGGTTGGTCGTGGAGTTCCATATGGCATCCTGCAGCACACCTTACCCACAGATGTTGCAGCTGGGCCTGTAGATCCTGCACACACTTGCCCAAGCTGGTGTCCCAGCTGCTCTCATAAATGCTCGATGATGAATCTAGGGCCCGGGCAGGCCAAGGAAGTGTTGACATCTGCTGGAGACCTTCCTGGGAAACCCTTGTGTAGAGAGACAATATGCTGACAAATGCCAGCTTAATCAGGACAGCCTGGATGGTGGGCAAATTGTTGAAATGACCATCCTGCCTCAATCAGTCCAGTGATGTCCCCCATCTCAAAGTCCTGGACAAAATATCCTTGAATGTCTTAGAGGCATGTCACGCTTCTCACAAAGAGGTATACTACCCAAAAGTAGACCAGTCTCTGACTTTCTATCTACAAGGTGGAGCAACTAGTGTCTAGTGTCCACTAGCGAGTGTACAGTGAGCGGACGGTGTTTAAAAACTCCAGCAGCACTGATGCACCTGATCCACTCTGACCAGGGCAACCCACCCCAACATCTCCACCACCACATCAGTGCTGAGTATGAGCTGGTTCTATGAGGTTCTGACCATTGAAGATCGGGATGAAAGGAGGCTAAAGAATACACAGAGACACAGCCGGACTACAGTCTGTAATTATAGAACTACAACGTGCTTATATATGGAACATATACAAGGATGTATATGTAACAATAATGTTCTTAATATGTAATATATATGTTTCTTTATGTAATAATAGGATATCATATATTATGTGAAATGTCCACACTCCTCTTTTTGGTACCTTTTCCATTTTGCCCCCAGTTCCATAACAACCCTGCTGGCCCATCCCCTCCCTCTATTTCACTCTCTGAATCCCTTGCTTCTCTCAACTCATCCCATCTCTCCCTCTCGCCCCTCTCTCCCTTTGCATCTACTCTACATCTCTGTACATCCTGGTGGCCAATGGCTGCATTTTTATGTTTTTATGCATTTGTGTGTGTGTGTGTGTGTGTGTGTGTGTGTGTGTGTGTGTGTATATATATATATATATATATATATATATATATATATATATATGTATGTGTGTGTGCTTTGACCTGCATCACTGGTACACCTCGTTCCATCAGAGCGGATTACACTAGCTGTAACACACAGTTACGAATGCAAAGAGGATTTCAGAAATGCTCTGCAGCTCTTCAGGGTGGGCCTTCAAAACCTTCACTAAACAGAATTTAGCCTGTGAATTTAAAGTACTGCCTTGTAGAGTAAACAAACCAAACTTAACATAGAGAATGAGATACAGGTAAGTGAAAGCATGAAAGTATGTATCAGTACGACATATATATGTTTAATAGGAGAAGAAATGTTGGCTAAGAGAGAAGATCTGAAAGATTCAGAATGAAAAACCTGTCCTTGGTTTTCTTAAAGGAAGAATGAAGCACCTCCTCAATCAAATGTGAGAGATGCCATTCCTGCTGAATTGGCTGAAACATTAGTCCTAATGAGTCTGAGGAACCATTGTTCCTTCTAAAGAGATATGACCCTACCTAACTGTGGGACACCACTGTCCATAAAAAGTCGGTGGAACAACTGACCATACTGTATATGAGGAAACGGTGGCCCTACTGACTCCTACTGCTGTGAGTCTGAGAAATCATTGTCCATAATGTCCATAAACATTTAAAGAATGGTTATCAGTGCTGTCAGAGACATTAACTTTACTGAGTTGGAGGATCCAGTGACCCTACTGAATCTGGGGAACCACTGACCCTACTAGGTCTGAGAAACCGCTGTCCATAATGAGTCTGAGAAACCATGGATCTTAGTCTGTGGAACCACTGACCTTACCAAGTCTGAGAAACTATTGTCCACAATGGGTCTGAGAATCCATGGACCTTTTTAAGTCCGTGGAACCATTTCCCATACTACATGTGAGGAACCATTGGCACTGCTGAGTCTGAGAAACCACTGATCCTACCGAGTCTTAGGAAGCTTTGGCTGTGCTCCCAGAGAAGGAAATTTAGACCCTAAATCTGAGAAACCACTGACCTACTAAATCTGAATAAGCATTAGCTGTACTGAGTCTGACCACATTGAGGAACCATTGACAGAGGATGATTGACACTACTACGTCTGAGAAACCAGTCAGAAGAGCTACTGAGGCTGAGGAACCATCAATCCTAGTCTGAGGAACATTTGACTATTTAGTAAGACCAAGAATCGTTGAATATAAATCTGAGAAACCACTGAACTACTGAGTCTGAAGAACCATTCACCCCCCTCTACATGACAAACCATTGTCTCCATTGACCCTAATGTCTGAGCAGGCCAATTGCCCCAGCTGTTGCATCCGAGAAAGCATTGATCCTGGCAGTGCTGAAGAGCCTGGTGCACTAAGCCGTTGAGAGGCAGACAAGGGTGAAATATTCCCTTATTCTCTTCATTCTTCCCACAATGATGTTCTATTACCCTGTTTACTAATCCCCGGAGATTAGCCGGATACACCCCGCTGACCAGAAATTAGTCAAACTCGAGTGTGTGCCATGCAGTAAGCAGCAATCAGCTGTGTGTGTCTGTGCTCTGGAAAGGCTGTGGAGCTTGATGTTGGAGTTTCAGGAGATTCAGTGCTCTCTTTGTGGACATCAGGGACAGGGAAACCAGTCACAACCTGTTGATATATATGAATTTCCAGTTCAATAGGCTGTTAACCCTTTTTAGACCTATGTCCTCACAGAGAGGGCAAAAATCACACCTTGTCTTCTCAGCTTTATAACTCAGGAATACCTTCACTCACCAACACAATACACACATGGTACGAACCACAGAACCTACCAGTTCTAAGAATAATGATTTCATCACAGTGCAATCATATATACAGTGTAAATCAGTGTCCAACTCGGACACCAACCACCAGCACATAGCTAGAAGGATACCACAGAAACATTCTAGCATCCACCTGAGAGACCACAGCAACCACGTGGGGCACCACAGTAATCCCCTACCAACATTTTAGCAATCCCCTAGCAACACCATAGCAACAACTTGGGAAACAACAGCAACATCTAGCAACCACTTAGCAAAACAACAACTTAGCAACTCAACAGCAACCATCTGGGGTACCACAGCAACTGTTTGGGAATACTGCCGCAAGTAACTGGAACAGCATAGCAACAGCAACTTCTCAGAAGTGCAGTATAACAACCCACAGCAACTTTCTAGCAACCACCCGGGACACCTCATTTACCACCGAGCAACACCCTATTAACACAACCAATTATAAAAATCATAGCGTCCACCTGGTATACCATAGCAACTGTTTAGCAAGATGACAGAAACCACTTGGAATAGCATGGCATCCACTTTGGATATGGTAGCAATTGCATAGCAGCTCAACAACACCACTGAAATCTCTTGGACAACATAACTGTGGAGCAACCCTTAAGCAATCACCTATCAACACCCTAGCAGCCAATCATAGGCCTTTTTCACCAACTTAAACTGGTTTCATTCATGCTCAGGATACGACACAGATACATACCAATACAATACATACTAAGACTAATAATCAACATACTAATCTTTGGTTCCCACTGTGAACAAACTTGTCAGGTTTCGGGAACCTTTTTTATTTTGTGGAAATGTGCCGAATGTTCAAAATTAGGTTCAAGAACAGGAACAGAACCCATTCCGTGTTGGTGGAAAAGACCTATTAGAAAGTCATAGTGCCCCACCTGATCTACTTTGGAAACTGTTTAGCAATTCCACAGCAACTGTGGAAGAGCAATCATCTGGGATATCATACCTACCACATAGCAACCCCATAGCAACCACCTAGAAACAGCTTTGCAACATCTTAACTACTTGGAACATCTTAGCCACCCCCAAGAAAAACACTTGTTTTTTTTTTTTTTAAAGGAACTTCATTATATAATGGTAAAAATTGGTAAAACAGGGTTTATGTTTCTGAATTAACCCGTTCTGCACCGTGTAAAGTACACTTATTTGCGGGTAGACGCAAACATTCAGACAGGCCGAGCGCTGAAACACTTGTAGCAGGGGAAGGAAGCCTAATAGTGTGAGTTCTCCATCTCCTTCATACAGAACCGAACGAAATCACCCATACAATGGCTCCCTTCTGGAGACTGCATATCATTCAATGCCTTCCATCTCAGTGTAATTCAGCAGGCACGGGCGGGCAGTGTGGAAAGGTCCAATTGTGGAAGAGGGAGGAATTGGAGAGGCTCGCTGAAGGGCTTCTTCTGTGAAGGCCTGACAGAATCTATTACTGCAGACAGGCTCTTTGAGCTTCTTAAGAGACGTTTTTTAGCTGTCAGTAATCTGAGCTTACAACGTCTGAGAGTTTTTAGTGAAAAGAGGCTGGTTAGTGGAGAGAGGGAGTGAGAGAGGAAGACAGGGTTTCACCTGTTGCTGGGTGAAGCTACTTTACATTTATCTAGAATATGTTATAAAATGTGCAAAAATATGGACAAATTTCAGGCTTCATAATAACTGATGCAGTTCAGCCCCACCCATTCAGCCTACAGCAGTTTAGCTTCACCCATTCCTTCTACAGCAGTTCAGCCCCACCCATTTAGCCTACAGCAGTTTAGCTTCACCCATTCGGCCTACAATAGTTCAGCTCCACCCATTTAGCATACAGCAGTTCAGCCCCACCCATTCAGCATACAGCAGTTCGGCCCCACCCGTTCGGCCTACAATAGTTCAGCTCCACCCATTCAGCATACAGCAGTTTAGCCCCACCCATTCAGCATACAGCAGTTCAGCCCCACCCATTCACTTTACAGCAGTTTAGCCCCACCCATTCAGCATACAGCAGTTCAGCCCCACCCATTCACTTGACAGCAGTTCAGCCCCACCCATTCAGCATACAGCAGTTCAGCCCCACCAATTCAAGTCTAGAATTTTGTCTGTTTAAACTTTAGGATCTTCTGAATCAAAGTGAATGATTTTATGAGTTATTTAAAACTACAAGCACAAATAAACAAAGTAAAACACTCTCAGATGTGCTTCTCTAAAATAATGATTTATTACAAACATCAAAATAAACTTCCTGAATGGAAGCATCTGTTGGAGAGCCAGCATATGTTCAGCTAAATGATAAACATGTTTGGAGGTTTTCATCATTTATTTTTTGTCGTCATGTTTGCTTTTATCCTCACTGATTTTCATTTCTTTATTTATATTAATAAAGGGTTCATTATCTCTCCAGAAACAGCGTGCACACACACACACTGTACATTATTCATCAGCAGAAATCTCTCAGATTGGACAGCGAGTGGACGGACTGATTTCAAAGCTCTCAAGAAAGAAAATTGAAAATATGAATATGGTGAAAAACACTGAGGACTCTTTAAACTGCTGAAGGGTGTGTGTGTGTGTGTGTGTGTGTGTGTGTGTGTGTGTGTGGAGAAGAGATCATAATGTTTTCTCATAATTACAGACTGCGTGCTACTTTATTAAGATTCCAAAATGTTTAAGACACAAACCTTTGAGCGGTTTAGTAAGGAGCAATAGATATATGTTCAAAAATGCATTTTAAAAAGTTGTTTATAACACTCTAAAAATGTTCTTATGAGCCACACACCCATACTGACAGACTGTAATACACTACAGGAAGTATAGGGGGCGCTCTAGTGCTCTATAATGTACACAGGATCCACATACTCATTCTGACAGACTGTAATACACTACAGGAAGTATAGGGGGCGCTCTAGTGCTCTATAATGTACATAGGATCCACATACTCATTCTGACAGACTGTAATACACTACAGGAAGTATAGGGGGCGCTGCAAAATGATCTATAATGTTCATTTTATGCACACGTTCAGAGATCGCTCCAGGAGAATTGCAGGTGCCAAAAGTGCTGAACAGAAATGCAGATTAATCAATTAGAAATTGATATAAATAGTCATTAGTTGCAGCTCTAATGGACTTCTTGAATCTCAGAGACGACAGAACCTGAAACATCAGCAGCTGTTTGGACATGTGGTGTTTTCTTCCACAAGCGGCTACGGCTCACACATTACCTCGGAGTGGAGATTTGCATGATTATGATTATGCACCGCAATGCTTAATTAATCAACCAATCAGCGGTGATGAACTCGGAAAGTCATTTTTCACTGTCATGTAAAGGTCATGTGACTGGATCTGATAAAAAGTCCACAGAGACACACACACACACACACACACACACACACACACACACTCTACAGTGCTCATTTGAGATGTGGTGGTTTGACCATGAGTGGAAAAGGACCTTTCTCTGATGGATCAAATGATCTGCAAGACGAAAGGCAAAAAAAAAAAGTCACTGATTGAGGAGGAAGAAAATTTAGAACCCGTGAAAGCAGGTCCATCACTGCAACAGCAAAAACTGTCCCCACAATAAAGCAATACTTGGAAAAACAGAACTGTTAATGCTCGTCCAGATTAGTGAGCTGAGCAGACGAGTAGACAAAGACAAGGGAAGGCAGAAGTACTCGAGGATTTAAAGAAAACGGGATACAAAACAGACCAACTGTGGGACTTGGCTAAAGAAAGAAACACATGAAAATATACGGACACAATCAAAACCACAACGTACTCACTACAACAGACTGACAACAACATCAGCAACAAAGGACTGACTGAAACAAAGGGTCTTAAATAGAGGGACAACATCACACACACCTGGAGCTGGGAAATGAAGGGGCGGAGACAGGATTGTAAGACACATATGGGAAAGGGTGGAGCAAGGGGCGGAGACAGGACCAAAACGAAACACGTGTGCTCAGAAGTACATGGGTGAAAGACAAAACACAGGCAAGACAGGAAGACAGGAGGGTAACAGGACTGATACATGACGATGCTAATGCAGCCCCTCTGAACCACAGTGGTGGGTTCAGGTCATTCAGGTCGTTCAGGCCACGATTCAGGACTGACTGAGTCAGTGACTCATTTCTTCTTGCAAACATACAGTAAGTGAGTCACCGATTCATTTTGTCAGTGATTCAGATACACTACCGTTAACTGAATGAACCAGTGAGTCATTCAGCCAGTGATTCAGTAAATAAGTTATACATTTATTTACGTTGTGATTCAGAGTCTCATGTCCATTCAGTCCTAAAGTCATTCAGAAGGAGACTTAGTGAGTCATTCATTCATACAGCTATTGCTTATTCGTTCAGTCGGTCACAATTTCATTCAGTGAGTCACTTCTCCGGGAGTGAGTCGATGAGTCATTCATTCATGCATTCATTCAGTGAATCAGTGATAAAGTCATTCAGCGACTCAGTGATAAAGTCATTCAGCGACTCAGTGATTCAATGAGTCATTTAGTCATTCTTTTGGTTCAGTGACTTGGGTTCATTAAGGCACTCGCTGAATGAGTCAGTGATTCGTTTATTCTTTTGGTGAGTTGTTCAGTCAGAATCATTTGATGGAACCTTTGAGATTTTTTTTTCATCCATTCATTCATATCGTTAAAAAACGATTCGGTTCCTTCGTTCAATTATTCAATCTGTGAGTCATTTATTCATTCAGTCAGTTCTAATTCCAGTGTCCTTTGCAGCATCATCTGTTGCTCCAGGACGGAGCTGAGCTCAGTCAAGGTTTGCGAGAGCAGAAATGACAGTTTGGCTCAGGAACAGAGTTTCTCCCTTCAGGCCTCCTGTAGGACCTTTCTGACGCTGATGAAAAGCTTCAGTGAAAATGTGCTTCATATGGGCCATCTGACACCAAACTGACTCACTCATTCCTCCCAGATTTATAAAAAGATTATAGGTCAGCAATTTTAGTCTCAAGCACGAACGCAGCAGCTGAAAAGTCCTTCAGGAGGAAAGAGACTCGGATATGTTTTATTATTACGGAAAATTTACTGTTAAAAATGCGTCTCAGTCGGTTCAAAGGGCTCAACAATTCAGTCCAATAACCATCAGCGCACTTGGCAGCTAGTTGCTAAATTTTAATTAAATTGCAATTAAAATGAAAGCAATTTGTTTGATAATTAAATCAGTTTTGGGGTGTGTGTGTGTGTGTGTGTGTGTGTGTGTGTGTGTGTGTGTGTGTGTGTGTGTGTGCGTTTTATATTGTTCAGAACACAGTGTGACCCAATTTGTTCCTATCCAATATGCATAAGGAATACATTCCAAACTACAGCTCGTTTATCAGATGTTGTCCTGCAGACGCGAGCTTCAGCAAAGCTGGCTCAGATAGAGGCCGTACAGCGCAATGACAAACCCTCCTATCTCCAAAACAGTGACTCGAGACGAGCAAAAACACTGTCAGTGTAGGATTTGATTTCTATACAGAAACACATAAGAAGTTATACTATGTTTTGAAGTATGACCTTCTGTTTGGCCACTTTATCGGAAACACCTACCTTCTACCTACACTCAGTGGATTGATGTTGGTTTGATGATCACAGCGTCTAAATGAGCTGTGTGTTCAAATGAGAGCATATCTGAGTGAGAGTAGTGAGTCTCTCTCTCTCTCTCTCTTTCTCTCTCTCTCTCTCTCTCTCTCTCTCTCTCTCTCTCCCTCCCTCCTCATGTCTTGCCCTCCTGTCTGCTTTCATTCATTTCTGTAAGGATTGCCCCCCCTCCTTGAACATGAACATGGTCCCACACACACACACACACACACACACACACACACACACACACACACACTGAAATATAAGCGCCCTGCGAGTGGCCTGGTTGTGCTGAGATTAGATGTTGAGCGAAGGCAATTTACAGACAAGCACGTCTGAACATTTCAATCATCTACAGCAAGACGGAGGTGACAACACTCACACACTCACACACACACACACACACACACCAAATCCTGACCCTTCCGTCCTCCCTCCTTCAACAGACTGCAAAATTGGACCCGTCTGTATTTGCCTGTCCTTTCCTCACCACAAATGACTGGATTCATATGGAGATAGTGTCCCACAGCCTTTCACACTCTTCCCCCTCTCTCTCTCTCTCTCTCTCTCTCTCTCACACACACACTCTTCCTCTCTCACACACACACTCTCTCTCCTTCTCTCCATCTTTGTCTCCATCTTTGTCTCTCTCCATCTCTTTCTCTCTCACTCTACCGTATGTATCTCTTTTCTCCTTTATCCCTCTCCTCTCATTTCTTTCCCATCCCTCTCTGTCTGTCTTCCGTATTTCTCCTCCTCTCCTCTCTCGTTTGTCTCGCTTCATACTCTCCCATCTCTCTCCCTCTTCTTTGTCTCCACCTCTCTTCTGTTCATCTCTTCTCTCATCACTTTTCTTTCTGCTCATGTGCAAAATCACAACTCAGTGTGCCTCCCTTACTTATCCTCTCTCACTCCAGTTTCTCTCTTTTGTTTCTTTTCACTCATTTTGCCATCCATTTCTCCTTCACCCTCTCGCTTTTCTCTCCATCTCCCTTTGTTGTGCCATCTTTCCTACCTCTCCTTTGGTTTGTTCTCTCTCTCTCTCTCTCTCTCTCTCTCTCTCTCTCTCTCTCTCTCTCTCTCTCTGCAGTAGAAAGTGTCGGGTCAGACACTGAGAAAGTTGTTTTTTTTCCGCCTGTGAGCTTCACAATTTGTCAATCAGGAATTCAGTCATTATCTGGCTCTGATAGCACTTCCTCCAGCAGCTGGAGCTTCAGCTCATCCTCCAGGACACACACACACACACACACTTTTCAAACCAGACTGTCCAAACTGCTTGTCCAGCATTTCTTCTGAATGATGAAACATCTCTCTGATATTTGAAGTCAGACTTTCTGATTTACATCTTTTTCAGATTCCTGCGCGGTCAGTCAGGGGAGTCTAAAGGCTCATTTACACTCCATGTTAAATACGGATCTGGACACGGACTGAGCCTTCTGTCCGCTTTCTGGGTTCATTTCATCTGTATTTGCACACACTCTCTGAAAGCATACAGATACAGAGGGAACGGAGCGGTACCAAGGAAAACCATGGGGGGCAGTACAGCCAATCGATCCATCAGAACACAGGGAAACAGAATAGAAACTTATATCCACGCCCACCTCTTCTGTGTTATTGTACTACATCACAGCCTCCTCCACCCAAAGCATGTTGTAGTTAGTTGATCTACCATCATTGTGTGATGAATTATCAGCTAAAGGAGCTTCCAGTGCATGTTTACTGCTCGGCCCACGTGTACATGCTCAACCTGCATACAGACTCCGACTGATCAGCGAGAGGGGGCGGGGCTAATGGCATCACGGATCCGATATATAGGGTTATAGAGGTAAATAAGAAGGGAGGGATACATTGTTTGGGAAGGCCGTATTCATTTTTCTTAAATGTAAACAGAGTATACCATAGAGCTAGATCACGCAAGAAAAGAATGGACACAGACGAACAACAAAAGAAAGGAGAATGAAGGCAGAAAGAGAAAGAAAGAAAGAATAGAAGAATGGAAGGAACGAGAAAATAAAGAATCTTCACACACGGGCAGATTTACAGTTGTTTAATTCAAGTATTAACGGCTACTGATCAGAATCTAAATCCATGTATATATAATCCATTTATTACACACTAATGTTTAGTTTATGAAATATGCTGTTCAGTATGATTCACATTCAACACTCTGAATTACATCATCACAGACGATTAGAGCAGCCGTCCGGATCGGATCGGCCTGCCTTTAAAACATTTACATCAGTTTAAATACAACACGGTTAAAGAGCCTAAAACCGTATATATACTGTATAATTTCATGAACAAACATGAGTACAGTTATGTTTCTATGTATCAAAATAAAATTCCACTCAACATAATGGAATCCAAGGAATGTTTATATATAATAATTGGGTGGGAATTCATATTTGCCGTAAGTCTGGATTTGGACAATATAAAAATTCTCAACACAAAACTCAAAAACAGAATGATAAACTAAACATTGTAGGTTTGCACGCCTGTTCCTCTTTCTCTTAATGATTCCCATTTCCCTAACAGTATTCATCGGAGACCAGCAGGAATTCTCAGCAAATTGGAAAACTTGGGCCCTGTCCACACATTTTACTTTCATTTTTAAAATGGTTTTTGTCCGTTTTTGGCCTCCCGTCCACACGGGCAGATTTATAAAGTGACCAAAAACACTTTTGGTGACAGAAAATGGAGCTTTTCCAAAACGGTCTCTAAGGTCTTGTCGTGTGGACGTGGAAAACAGAGCTTTACGAAGTTGATGACATCATGACACATGTATGTTTCTGTCTGAATCTCAAATACCTCCTTACTCCCTATATAGTGAGCTAAGCAAGTCATACAACTACAACTGTTCCTCTACATAAATATAATACAATCCGCAATATCCTGATTTGTAGGCCCCCTACAGGTCATGCTCATATAAGCGCTTTTGTCTTTTTGTCTCTGTGTGGACGGAAATGCTTTCAAACACGGAAGGCGGGAAATCTCAGTTTGAAAATTTCGGGATACTTGTGGAAAGGGCCTTAGTGTTTCATCCTGACCTGTAGAACCACACAAAACGGTTCTTTTTAGTAACTAAACAGGATCCTTGACAGTGTAACAAAAGTGGAATAGAACCATTTCAAACATTGTAAAGAACCACACACACACACAACAGGGTTTCAATCAGAGAGAAGAACCATTTAAGAATGTCGTTCTAAACAGTATTAAAAGGTTCTCTGTCTTGTAACAAAAGTAGAACCTTTATAGATTACATACAGAATAATTTATTGAAAGGATCTTCAAAAAAAAGAGTAACATATGGAGAACCCCACAGGACCACCACAGAGCAGGTATTGTGTGAGTGGTGGGTCATTCTCAGCACTGCAGTCACACTGACATGGTGGTGGTGTGATAGTGTGTGTTGTGCTGGTACGAGTGGATCAGACACAGCAGAGCTGCTGGAGTGTTTAAACACTGTGTCCACTCACTGTCCACTCTATCAGACACTCCTACCTAGTTGCTCAGAGACAGAGGCTCATCTGTATCTGCACAGTTTGTGTTGGTCATCAGTGCTCACAGGACGCTGTTGGCAGGATATTTCTGGTTGGTGGACACTGAGGGGTTTAAACACTCCAGCAGCACTGCTGTGTCTGATCCACTCGTTCCAGAGCAACACACATTGACACGTTAACCACCACCGACATAATAGATGCTCTGTGGTGTCCTGACCATTGAAAATCAGTGGAGCTGATGATAAGGACACAAGGAGGTGGTCATATTGTGGCTGGACTGTTCCTTTAAACCTAAAGAAAGGACTATCCAATAGGAGGGAGTCTCAGCCCCTCTTCTATTGAATAGGCTTGTCTTCTGGCTTGAGCTAGAACCGAGAAATCCTGCTGTGTGAAGCCTGTTTGGTTTATTACTTGGGACAGGAAGACTTGTTTTGGAGTCGTGACGCTCTGATCCGATATTTGTATGCGTTTCTGCACTTGCATGGTCTCGAAAGGTGAGAAAAACAGTACATTCCCATGTTCTATCAAGTTCTATCAGGTTCTATCATGTCCTCCTTGACTCAATCTAGCAGCCATTCACAAAAACATAGTAATTGTGTTTGTTTCCACTGAAATGTAAAAACTGAACACACTCCAGAGAGAAACAGCACAAACGTGATAAAGTGCCACCAGAACAGACGTTCCAGAACCATGTGAGATGACTCCCTATTAGCATTCCTGCGGCGTTCGTAAGCAGAGAGACGTTCAGACCTGATCCCTTTTGAGATCGGATTTATCAGGTATGGTGAAGCTGGTGTTCCCTTTATCAGTCTGATCCGATCTGATGAATAAACACCGTCTTCTGTAACAGCTACACCTCAGCGACGATACAGCGGTAATCGGTCTGTATTACAGCCTCATGATGAGGTGAGCTTTAGGAATAGTTTAGTCAAACAAAGAAAAACAAAACAGCCTCAAAGTCGCACGGAACACAAACAGCAGCGTTAATGCGAGCGAGCTTTAACCACTTAAAGCTGTTTGGTCAAGCAGTTTAATTTGCCATACTGACGATACAGCTCTATTGTTCCACTTGTCTACAACCAAAAAGACTGAATACGGAAGTGACGGAAGTGAGATGTCTGTAGTTTATCAAGAGGATACGGAATTTTCAGATTTTCCGAACAAATTCGGGTCGATTTTAGACGGAACCGAAACGAGTGACTTTAGAGTGACGACTCAAACCTCCAGCAAGTCTCATCTACAGAACCTGCAGAACCTGTGTCATTTCCTCTAATTAGGTTTTCCAGACAGCGCCTCTAGATGTCGGACGCTACAATGCACCTTGACGTTTAACGCACACAAAAAAACCAAAAAGATAATTACATTCCCTTGAAAAGAAAGAAAGAATGAACTGGAAAATAAAGGGAGGAAAAGATAAAAGGAATTTAAAAAAATATTGCAAAACTAAAAGACAATTTAAAAGAAAATTATAAAATGAAGGAAAAGAAAGAAAGAAAGAAAGAAAGAAAGAAAGAAAGAAAGATAGAAAGAAAGAAAAAGAAAGAAAGATAGAAAGAAAGAAAGAAAGAAAAAGAAAGAAAGAAAGAAAGAAAGAAAGAAAGAAAACACGAAAGGAAGGAAGAGAAAGAACCAGAAATTGTAAAAAAGAGAAAGAAACTACAAAGGAAAGAGGCAAAATGAAGGACCAAAAAAGGCAGAAAAAAAACAACAAAAAAAAGAACAGGAGAAAGAGAAAATAGTGATAAAATGAAAAGAGCATCAAAGAAACAGAGAAAGAAAATAATAAATAAAGAAAATATTCATGGGAAGAAAATGACAAAGAGCAGGAAGAAAAAGAAATGGAGAAAAGAAATCTGGAATAGAAAACTGAAAGATAAATTAGAAAAGAGATAATGATAAAAGGAAAAAAAGGAAAAAGGCAGAAAGAAAAAGGGAAGACTGAAGTCAGAAAAGAAAGAAAAGAGAAAAATGAAATGAAATAAGACGAAGACTCTGTTCCACTGTGGATTTTGTTTGCGACAGAAATGAGGCCCCATATTAATGTCAGTTTTCCTTCTGATGGGTTCTGATGGATGGTGTTCCCCAATGTTCCACCACAGGTGAGCTGGCAAGTCTAAGTTACAGGTGTGATGAGTACTGAGAGCAGGTTCTCCCGTCGGTCAGATGTTTGAGGAGTCCTGCAGTTTCTCCTGTTCTCTACCCCGAGCAGATATCAGACAGTCTAGAGGTCTGAGAGGTGCTCAGACCCTCAGAAGGTTACTGCAGACGTCCAGCTGTCCTGGTTCTGGATGTTCCATAGACATTCTCTTGGAGGTTTTCAGAAGCCCTGGAGCTCCGGGAGGTTCTTATAGAGGTCCAGAGAGTCGGGGTTGGAGAATGCTCCGCGCTGAGACACCTCTTTACCTGCGATCACCTGCTTCACCGCCACCTCCACCTTCTTACCACTGATAGTGTACTGAAACACACACACACACACACACACACACACACACACCAAATATCAGTACAGAGAGAATGTGTGTGTGTGTGTGTGTGTGTGTGTGTGTGTGTGTGTGTGTGTGTGTGTGTGTGTGTGTGTGTGTGTGTTTGTGTACCGGTATATCTTTAGTCTGCAGGATGAGGGCAGGGATGTGCCGGGCGGATAGGGCTGCTCTGATGGAGGTCCGAATTTTTCCCACCAGTTCGGAGCTGAACTCCTGACCCGGCACCATCTTCAGAAACAGGATCACTCGCTCCTCCCCGTCCGAGTTATACTGCGGCACACACAGACTGTCCGACACCTCCTCAAATGCCTCCACTGAAACACACACACACACACACACACACACACACACACACACACACACACACACACACACGTATACACACACACGTATACACACACACGTATACACACACACACACACACACACGTATACACACATTAACCCTCAACAGCTAAATATGTTGATTACAGACCACAAAACCAAAACAACACTACAGGTGTAAAAAATACAAGAGAAGAAAGAAAAGAGAAGCAAAGAAAGAAAAAAAAAAAGTGGAAAGACAGGAGGAAAAAAGAACAAAGTGATAGAAAGAAAGAAAGAAAAAAAATCAAACAAATAAAATAGAGAAAAATTTGAGGTAAAAGAAAGAAAAACTAAGAAAAAGAAAAATGAAAAGTAAAACGAAAAAGGCAAACAGAAAGAAAGAAAGAGAATGGAGGAAGATAATGGTAGAAAAAAATGAAAGAATAGAAAATAGAAAGAAAGAATAAAATGAATACGTAAGTACAGCAGACTGATAACTGTGTGAAGAGGTCAGACAGAAGCACCCGTGTGGACTGATGTTCTACGTTGGTGTTTGTTCTTCTTTAAAAAAGATCTTAAAGATTTCTTACCGATGTTGTAAATCTCTGAGCTTCCAAACCGAACGCCGTTAGGATTCAGCGTCCCGTCACTGTCAAAACACCGAATATGACACAATGAGACTATAAATAAAAATTGAAAGTACATATTTTTTTCAAATTTCAACCTCTATTCATCCATTAGAATGGTTAGAGTCTCTTTAACACAAATATGTAAATGAGCTACATTCTGATTGGCGGCCAATACTCAGAAACTCCTTATATCTTTGAATGTAAATGGGCGGAGCTTAACTGCTGTAGACAGAATGGATGGATATATGTACATGTCCTGTTGTTTAATGTAACAAAGTCAATGATTTCCAAACCATGTTTTATCCCTTAGAATGAAATACTCTGTTTCTATTACTGTGCCTTTAAGACTGATATGTAAATGAGCGCTGTTCTGATTGGCTGCCTGGTGTCAGGCCTTATTTAAAAAGCAGTTCAGCTATTTGAATAGGTGTTTATGTAATACAATCTGCTGGTTTTTGTGACTTCACAAATACTGTGAATTCGAAGGGAGAGGTACTGGTCACAGGGAGAGGTGCTGGTCAAAGAGAGAGGTGCTGGTCACAGGGAGAGGTGCTGGTCACAGGGAGAGGTGCTGGTCACAGGGAGAGGTGCTGGTCACAGGGAGAGTTACTGGTGACAAGGTGAGAGGTACTGGTGACAAGGTGAGAGGTACTGGTCACAGGGAGAGGTGCTGGTCAAAGGGAGAGGTACTGGTCACAGGGAGAGGTACTGGTCACAGGGAGAGGTACTGGTCAAAGAGAGAGGTACTGGTCAAAGGGAGAGGTACTGGTCACAGGGAGAGGTACTGGTCAAAGAGAGAGGTACTGGTCAAAGAGAGAGGTACTGGTCAAAGGGAGAGGTACTGGTCAAAGGGAGAGGTACTGGTTTTGAAACTTTAATAATGTTTACTCGTGATAAAACACGCATCTAAAAATCTGATATGGGCCCTTTAATAGCAGCCCTCCCCGTTAAGACTGGGCTTCCAGTAAAGCCAGTAAAGACTGAGGATTAATAAAGTCTGCGAGTGTTTTTCAGTGACGTAAAGAGTCTTAATTCTGCAGACTGCGGAAGCATCACCTTCTCCCCAGCATCACGATCCCTCCAGTCTTGGGGTTGATCTTGCAGTAATCTCCGTGAGCCCACACACCTGAGCGAGCGAGAGAGCACAAACAGTGGGATTGAGGGAGATGAGCAGACAAAGACGAGAAGACGGCGGGTCGCTCAGCTCAGATCAGAGTTACACAAGCAGCAGCGTGAGAATGCAAAAGTAGTTCATTCGGCTTCACTGGATTCCAATTTACAACACAGCCACCGCATTTACACTAAAGTGATCGTTCACCAAACACACAGACACTGTTGCTATGGCTTTGCAAGGTGGTTGGAACAGTGTTGCTAGGTGGATGCTATGGCGTCCCAGGTGACAGCTAGGGGGGTGTGAAGTGGTTGGTAGATGTTTGCTACACTGGTCCAAAGTGATTAGGTGGTTGCTAGGCAGTTGTTATGGAATCCTATGTGCTCCAATGGTCTCACAGACATTTACCATCATACCCCCATGTGGTTGTTTGGGTTTTACTGCTCTGTTGGTATCATTGTGGCAAATAAAGGATGTAAAAAATCCAAATCCAAAAAAATCTGGAACTGAAACGCTGTCAATATAATAGAAATAAATAGAAATGTGAATTGGAGAACAATAAGGAGCTCCACAGCTGAACCTGAAGAGAGTGGTGTGTAAATAGGGCAGTTCTGAGTGAGGGAGCTGCGCGACCTGTGTCTGCAGAGCTTTAATGGAGAGATCTCCTCTCCTGCTAACAAAAGCTGGCAAGCTCTTTTATTCCATTTGCAGCTCGCGATCATTTAATCAATGTGGAAGGCTTTAGAAAAACTCCATCCTCTATCCGGGACACGCTGCTGTGCTGACTAGGCAGCTAAAGAAGACAAGGACAGATCATTTACACTCCGGAACGGTCATAAAACCACTGCTTTCACCCGCCGCTTCTGCAGGACTGCGAGCCACACTCAGGGACACACACATTAAGCTGGGCTAGAGTGGATTCCAATGCAGAATCTCCATTAACTCGGGTTTAGTCGGCGTCACAGCCTCAGTTAAGACATCCGCATCCGAGAAAGCACAGAGCTTAAGGCTGTTACAGTGGGTGGGCAAAATAATGGAAACAGCGCCAGGCAAAAACACTGATATGCTAGTAATGAGCTTTTTGTCATCAAGAGACCTCGGGCCAGAGCTGTTAGAGATGCTCCGAAAACAAAACCAGTCAAATAGAGGAATGAAGCTTCAGGCTTCGGGAAAGAAAGAAACAGGAAGCAGAAAATGAAAGAAAAAGCAACCCAACACCACACTGACACACATTCCTTTAGACTTGCATATTATTATCTCCATTTTTAACGTTTTTTTAAACTTGATCTTTACATCGTGTCATAATTTCATCATGAATGGACCAACAGAAATGCTTCAAAATGAGTTGAAATACTTGATAAACACTGGCTTTAATTGAAAGTTAAAGTGATAGTCCATAGGTTTGGGGGTTTTAGGATTTGGGGATTTAGAGCCCTCTCTGGTGAGAATGTGTAATTGCACTGAGCATGTGAAAGACTACTTTTAAAGTAGTGCATCGTGGCGGTCTCAGAGTGGAGAATTCAGAGAGGGTTCAGTCAAAACTCTAGAGCTACGACCATCATTCCTGTCAACAGAATAACTGTATCCACAATATTAACATTTTAACTGAAGGTAGGCTTGTAGATAATTATGTCGTCGACTTATCAGACAATATATGATGAATAGCTAAATTGCTATTAACGGCCATTATATTTAGTCGTAGTGAGGAGAGCATTTTAATGTAAAACTGGTACGTTGAATTCACTCAACAGTGGTTTTATTTGTTTATATTTAATTGTTATATTCTAGTTCCTGGTTATTTTGTTCCCTCCACAATATATGACTGATTTCAGTGTTTTTAAACAAGATATTTTAAAGACCACTAGTTTAACTCAAATATAATCTCTATAATATATAACTAGCTAGTTTTCAGCTTTTGTAAATGGCCAAAAGTAAGGTGACACTTCCTTTCCTTCTCTTAAATTCAACAAATTTTACTTCCAGTGTTTTAAACAGGATGTGTGTCCACATACTTTTGGCCTTATATTTCATGTGTCCAAACTTTACTCCATGTTCTTGATAACAATGACTCATACGGGGTCAGAAACCACAGAGATTACTGACCACCTCCATATGGTTTAGACATGCAGATAGCACTATGCTAATTTGTGTACATAAGCTTCCATTGCTTGTTAGCAACATTAGCCTTGTAGCTCCAGTGTTCAACTAAAACACTAAACGTGTCTTGGCTGATCACCTGCATGCTGTAAATGACGTTACCGGGCTATCGCTTTAGGACAAGTGACCAATTAAAGAGCATGTGAGTGCTTTACCTGGAAAGGTGGAGAAGTAAGCTTTATGGTATTTGCTGCCGTTCTCGTCATTCCAGAAGTGTGTGGGTTGGCAGGGGATTGGCTTCAAACACACCAACTCTCCACTCTCACCCCACACTGTCTTACCTGAGACAGGAAACACACGGATAAAATAATATACATATACTATTATAGTTCACTGAATTGTACATACAATACCTACATTTACAGTGTTATTAATATTCACCCTAATGAGAGACTGTAGCTCCTCCTCCTCAGTGTATATCACAATACCTACATTTACAGTGTTATTAATATTCACCCTCATGAGAGACTGTAGCTCCTCCTCCTCAGTGTATATCACAATAACAGAGTTTTATAAAGCTTCTCCAACCAAGCAACAGCAGGTTTGAAAGGACACATTTGAGTCTGGAGAGGCATTTTTATCAACATTAATAATCAAGTAGGTTTCAGATTTGGGTCTAAAATCAGCTGTAAACTCTTGTGAGCTCAGCTCAGTGAGTGAGGGGTCAATGCTGTAAACCTTGCCTTCATAACTCCAGGCCTCAACAGCCATGCCCAGATTCCGAGCCTGGATTTCTCCTCGGTAAACGGGCACAGCGAAGTTCTGACCCATGAAGCAGGAGATGATGTCGGTTCCACCTGAGCAAAGGATTGAACAGAGTGAAAGTTCATTATTTAAACTCCATTATTCTATCAGTAGAAGATCTGTTAAAGTGTACAATACTAGAACCAATTCCTGGGGTATATAGTAAACTATATTATATATCACACAGTGATAAAGTATTCACAGCACGACACACACACACACACACACACACACACACACACACACACACACACAGCTCTGGAATAGATCAACATGAACCTTTGGCATCATGCCTACACTCTGCACGGAGCTGTGGAGCAGTGGAACTGTGTTCACTGGAGTCAGAACTGATCAGATCCTGACCTGCAGTCAAAACCTCCTCACCGCAATGTTCCAACATCTAGTGGAAAGCCTTGTCAGAAGAGCAGATGCTGTTACTGCACTGAAGGCTCTGTTGATGGCCTTGATTTCAGGAGTTTGAGTGTAAACTTTCCAGCAGTATGGAAATGAAGGTGCGTGTTGTGTTTTAATTGAGGTTTTAGAGACTTCAAACGAGCTCTTCATCACACACTTCACGCTACACTTCCAGCAAGTCTGAGATGCTTTAATAAACAGAATTACGCTCGTTTCTCTGTCCCTTCAGGAAGCATCGGCGTTGGCTTTAAATGCTTGTGGAGTAAAACATTCAGTTTAGTTCGTTAACAAATAAGAGAAGAACAAAAATAGCATTTTTGGATTACGATTCTCCATCCAGGCATCTTATCCGCTTTTTCCAGCGCAGGGTTGTGGAGCAGGGCAGGAATACCCCCTGGACAGGGTCCAGACACACAAGCAGTTACACCTAGCAACCACTTTGCATCTCCTGTAATCCTTAGCAACCACCTAAAATTCCATAGCAACCCTAGCAACACATTAACAACCACTTCCAATACCATTTCAACTGCTTAGCAACAGCTTAGCAACCAAACTAGACAAAATAGCAACAGGTTAGCAAGACCGTAGGAACCACCTGGGATATCAAAGAAGCACTATGCAACACCATAGCAACCACAAAGCAACCACATAGCAACTGGCCTGGGATAGTATAACTATTTAACAACATAGTTCTCATGCTTTGGTAAATCAGTGCTTAGTGGTGTTAAATCAAGTGTGCTGCTGATGGAATTGAACACATCCACATGCTGACAGGGGCATCCAGGAGAAATCTGGAACCAACTTTGATCTTAAAACTAGCTCAAAAAATCTCAATTACTTCCCGTTTCCTGCATTAATCTTTACCTGCATCTGTTCTGACGGGATCTGGAGTTTTACACTAAACAGGGAATTGAATTTAAATAGTGTGATTAGTTTATTAAAACTTAAAAACAGTACTCTACACACTGATCTACCACCTCTGTCCATCCCGCCATACCTCCCTGTTAACTGCTGCCTCTATAGGGGGATTAATTGGCTCCATGGGGAAAAAGCAGTTTTGTTCCCGACTCTAGGATTCCCACTCTTCCTGCGGTCGAAGTCGTCCCACAGTCGGAGCCGGCTGTGTGTGTTCCTCCTCCTGCTTTTCAGATGTTGTTCGTTTGTGTTGACATTTCTGACACCTTGCTCTCTCATTCCCGCTCTAATGAATATTCTGGATTTCAGAGAGGATCACTTTGAACATCCCCCTCCCACCTTTCTCTCTTTCTCTCTCTCGTGTCAAAGGGAAGGTAAAGAAAGGGAAAGAGCAAAAAGAAATGGGGGTTTGATGCCACATTCCAAAAATAAAAAAAGTGTGTGTGTGTGTGTAAGAGAGAGAGAGAGAGAGAGAGAGAGAGAGAGAGAGAGAGAGAGAGAGAGAGAGAGCGCAAGAGACAGGGAGAGCGAGAGCGCAAGAGACAGGGAGAGAAAAAGAGAGAGAGAGAGAGAGAGAGAGAGAGAGAGAGAGAGAGAGAGAGAGAGAGAGAGAAAAGATACTTTGAACTGTACTGTGTGTGTGTGTGTGTGTGTGTGTGTGTGTGTGTGTGTGTGTGTGTGTGTGTGTGTGTGTGTGAGTGAGTGACAGATGGCGTGTGTGTGTGTGGGGGGTGTGAGCTGCAGGTGAGTTCAGCAGGCTGAAAGTGTTAATAAAGATTTCCTGCAGGTAGCATCTCGGGATGAGTCTGGTTGGCACGGCAATGGAGCCAGGAGGAAGTGGCTGCTGCATATGCTCCGCTTGACCCCAGAGGTCAAGGTCAATTCTGGTGGAGGAAAAGGCAGACAGTGTCCATCTCTTCCTCTATCTTTCTTTCTTTCACTTTCTCTCTCTCCCCCACCCACTCCCACTTCTCCCTCTCACTCTCCCCGGGCCAAAAGGCTATCTCAGTCGCCCGCTGGACAGCCGGGCAGAATTTCCGGATTCAGACGAAGGATGACATTTCCAAAGCGGTCGGTGTCTCGACACATCACTCAAAGCTGGATCTGAAATGCTAAGTGCTGAGCGCGGGAGGACGCGCTGATATCTGAGGGAAGCACTGTCAGGCGCCCAGACCCCCATTCAAATGGCACATCAAAGACGCTTTTCAGAGTCCGAACTAAACACACCAAAACCACATCAGCTTACAGAGACAACAGACTACACCCCCCGTCTCCGTTACCACACACCACCTCTCCGTTACCACACACCACCTCTCAGTTACCACACCACGTCTCAGTTACCACACACCACGTCTCAGTTACCACACACCACGTCTCCGTTACCACACCACATCTCTGTTACCACACACCACGTCTCCGTTACCACACACCACGTCTCTGTTACCACACACCACGTCTCCCTTACCACACACCACGTCTCCGTTACCACACACCACGTCTCCGTTACCACACACCACCTCTCCGTTACCACACACCACCTCTCAGTTACCACACCACGTCTCAGTTACCACACACCACGTCTCAGTTACCACACACCACGTCTCAGTTACCACACACCACGTCTCAGTTACCACACACCACCTCTCAGTTACCACACACCACGTCTCCGTTACCACACCACATCTCTGTTACCACACACCACGTCTCCGTTACCACACACCACGTCTCCGTTACCACACACCACGTCTCCGTTACCACACACCACGTCTCCCTTACCACACACCACGTCTCCGTTACCACACACCACGTCTCCGTTACCACACACCACCTCTCAGTTACCACACACCACCTCTCAGTTACCACACACCACCTCTCAGTTACCACACACCACGTCTCCGTTCCCACACATCACTTCTCCGTTACCACACACCACGTCTCCGTTACCACACACCACGTCTCCGTTACCACACACCACGTCTCAGTTAACACACACCACGTCTCAGTTACCACACACCACGTCTCCGTTACCATACAGCACAACTTCATTATTACACCCCACATCTCCAATATGTAACACACACACACACACACACACACACACACACACACACACACACACACACACACACACACACACACAGACAAAATATTTGGTACCCTTCAGTTAATGAAAGAAAAACGCACAATGGTCACAGAAATAAACTGAATCTGACAAAAGTAATAATAAATAAATAAATCTATAAAAATGAACAAATGAAAATCCAACATTGATTTTGAATTGTGGTTCAACAGAATTATTTTAGAGACTCATTAAACAGGCCTGGACATAAATGATGATACCCCTGAAAATAATGTGGCCAAAGGGACATGTTAAATCACAGGTGTCTAAAATCTTGTAATCAGCCAGTGGGTCTATATATACGCTAAAGGTAGTCACTGTGCTGTTTGGTGACATGGTGTGTACCACACTCAACACGAGGGAGACACTAACTACAAGTTGACAAACCACAAAGCTTCTGGGAAAATGTCCTATGGACAGATGAGACAAAAATGGAACCTTTCAGCTCTATGTTCACGGACGGAAAAATGAAGCATATCAAGTGTACAATGAAATCTCAAGACTATCAGTGGATTCTAGAGAGAAATGTGCTGCCCAGGGTCAGAAAGCTTGGTCTCGGTCACAGGTCAAGGGTCTTTCAGCAGCATAATGACCCAACACACAGCAAAACACACGGTAATGGCTAAGAGGGGAACATTGGACTATTCTGAAGTGGTCTTCTATGAGCCCTGACCTAAATCCTGTTGTGCATCTTCAGAAGGAGCTGAAACATGCCGTCTGGAAAAGGCGCCGTCAAACCTGAGACAACTGGAGCACAATACCTGCTGAGAGGTGCAGAAGTCTCGGTGACAGTTACAGGAATCATTTGATGGCAGTGATTGCCTCAAAAGGTTGTGCAACAAAATATGAAGTTATGAGTTATGAGTTTATTTTTTTTAATAATTCTGTTGAAGCATAATTGAAAAGCAATTTCGCTGGTTCATTTTCATAGCATTGTTATTTATTAGTGGGGTACCAACAATTATGTCCACGTATATTATTTATATCTTTTTTTACCACGTTAATTGCTAATACAAAATGTAAGCACACACTCATAGTCACACACACACACACACACACACACACACACACACACACAGCTGGCCCTGCCACAGGGGGAGCACAGGCACAGGTGGTGTGTGACAGGGCCATGTTGAGAGACCTCAGACACACACATGAACACATGAACGAATGCACGCATGCATGCGCATGTGTACACACACACACACACACACACACACACACACACACACACACACACACACACACACACACACACACACCCCACCTTCGGTCCACCACAACTGTTAATACTGATGCTAATTTGGTTGAACAGGACCCAGTATGGTGAGATCTCTGGGAGGCACACACACACTGAGAGAGCAGGAATATATCCCATTTGTATTACATGTGTCTATATGTAATAACGTCTTATTGTATTATATACATCAAAATAGTTATATGTACTAATATTACTGCTACTACAACTATTACTATTATTATTATTATTATTATTATTATTATTAATGTGCTCCATGTCCCTCCTCCAGAAATCTTTACTGTATCAAAAGGGCTTATGGAAAAACATCATGGTGTTGAGAGAATTCCGCACAGAGGAGTGGGAAGCACATAAGTATGTGATGTAGCAATAATAAAATAATGTAGCAATAGAATTAAAATGTCGGAATTTTATTCAAAATGACTTGGAATAAAAACGTCTCACATCGACTTCCATTAAAAATTAGGAACGTTTTTCCTTCTTGAGAGTTGCTGCAGCAAGTGTGAAAGAGATCATATGTAATACATCTAACACACACACGCACACGCACACGCACGCACACGCACGCACACACACACGCACACACGCGCACACACGCGCACACACGCGCACACACACGCGCACACACACACGCACACACACACGCACACACACACGCACACACACGCACACACATGCACACACACGCACACACACGCACACACACGCACACACACTTACCTGAGATGGACCCGAGAAGGACGTCGTTTTTGATGCAGCGGTAAACATAGTCGTAACTCTGGGGTTTGAGAGGAGATCCGGTGGAGAGGATGGTGTGAAGGCTCTGCAGACTATGAGTGTTAGCTAGAACACAAGAGCACATCCCAAATTTGATCACAAAGTGTGTTCAAAAATATATATGAATATGCATATGAGCTCTGCTCGGATTGGCTGTGCCTCAGTCTGAGCAGAAGCTGAAGAACATCAGTGTGACACTGCTGTGGGCTGAATGGGGTATATATGAGAATATGTTTATACAGTTTTATTATTATTTATTATCACAAACACCATATGATTCAAATCACAACTGACCAGATGATTCGATTCAAAGATGATACAATTTGATTCGGCTCCATTTAGATCCGGTTCGGCACAGTTCAACTTGGAATGGGATCCAATTCAGGAGCTTTACAGTTCAGCACCAATGTTCAGTTCAGTTTCAGAGTCAATATGATTCGGTTTGGGTGTAGATATGACTTGATTCAGTGATTTGAGTGAACGAGAGAGTGAGTGAGCGAGAGAGTGAGTGAGCGAGAGAGTGAGTGAGCGAGAGAGTGAGTGTAGCAAACAGATTAAAGAGGGCCACATTATGAATTATGAAGCACTTTAAACTGTGTGTTAAAGCTTTAAGATGTGTGTGTGTGTGTGTGTGTGTGTGTGTGTGTGTGTGTGTGTGGGCATTCTGCCAGGCCAGGCATTAACAGAGGGGTTTCCCGTGGATTTCCTCAGGAGTGTAGCAACATCCCACAAAGAGAGCAGGTGTCACCCCTAAATGTCAGCCACCTCCCCAAACACACACACACACACACACACACACACACACACACACACACACACACACACACACACACACACACACACACACACACACACACACACACACACACACACACACACATCCTGTTCCACCCTAAGTGCTGCAGAATTGTGGGTGCTGAACCTGAAACAGTGTCTGGAACTGAACTCTGCCATTACTGATCATCATTATCATGCAGCAGTGCTGCTGGAGTGTTTAAACCTCTCAGTGTCACTGCTGGACTGAGCAAAGAGCATCCTGTGAGCACTGATGAAGGACTAGAGGACGACCAACACAAACTGTGCAGAAACAGATGAGCTTATGTCTCTGACTTTACATCTACAAGGTGGAGACACTGGGTAGGAGTGACTCATAGAGTGGACAGTGAGTGGACACAGTGTTTAAACACTCCAGCAGCACTGCTGTGTCTGATAGCTGCTCTGTGGTGGAGGGATACATGCTACAGGGTGAGGTATGGCAAAAAATAGTCCCTAAAGAAAATGTATTTGTACAGATTCCCCACTTTTACTGTTACCATCATCAACACTCCACGGTGATGAAATCAGAGTAAATTCCTCTACAAGGAGTTCCCCACCAGAACCACACAGTCTGTCTGTGTGTGTGTGTGTGTGTGTGTGTGTGTGTGTGTGTGTGTATGTGTGTGTGTGTGTGTGTGTGTGTGTAAAGGCAGATTAATACTTGCACACCTACTCCATCCACCACCACCGCACACTCTCTAAGCCGGAACATATGCTGTCAGGCCCCTGTCATGTTGCCCCCTACCCATAATCCCTCAATAGGACTCTAATGTGAAGGGGAAAGCCTCAGAAAGGCCACCGCAGGTCATCAACCTTCACTTCCTCACCGACAGGCACACACACCTGGTCAAATGTTTGGGTACACCTCACCTTATTTTCCATCGCTCCACTCATTAAAATTGATTCTGACACACATTTACAACCTCGCTTTGTACCAACACACTGCGTCTTTAAGAGTGGTATGTGCAAATGAACTCCTGATTGGCAGCCCATTAAGCTCGTATAATATGAATTTGATTCATTAATTTGAATGTTAAAACATTCAAAATATATGTGACATCATACATCATAATAAATAAATATTTAAATTATTCAATGATTTGAATAAATAATAATGAATTACGTAAATAATATAAAAATAAAATACATGTTTTCTGACCCCTGGTGGATTATTGGTGCACTGCATGCACTGGAAAAATACATGCAGATTTGTTTGAAATGAGTCAAACCTTTTAGTTTGACAAATAAACACCAGTTCAAGAGATCAAAGGAATTATTTGGTAGTTCAGGTATTAAAGTATTAATATTTCTTTACAAATTTGAAAAAAATCCTGATATGGGCCTTAAATGTTTGCAGACCGACTGAGTCTGAAGTGGCACAGACTCAGACTCGGTTCGGACCGACGTGGCATTTCTGACACTAAGCCCTGTGGATCCTTCTCCTCCATCTCACCTGCTCCACTGCTCTGCTGTCATTTACTGCTGCTATATATTGTGTCTTTCATATGTTCATTCAACACATTAGCTGTGCACCAGTAACACACACACACACACACACAGTGAGTCAGAACCCTCTGGAGAGTGGTTGGAGAAAGCAGTGGAATAAATGTGTGTTATTAAAGTTAACTGACTAAATATGAGTGAGAGAAAGAGAGAGAAAGAAAGAGAGAGACAGAGAGAGAGAGGGAGAACAAGATAGCAAAAAGAAATAGAGACAAATACAACAGGTAGAGGGAGTAAGAGTGTAAATGGGGAGAGATAAATAGAAAAGGAGGAGAAAGAAAAAGAATCCAGAGACGCAGTTGGGAGAAAGAGAGAATCAAGAAATAGATGAGAGAGGAAGGGACAGAAGAGAGAGAAATAGAAAAAGAGAGAGCGAATCAATAGAGTCAGGGGGAGAGAGAGAGAGAGAGAGAGAGAGAGAGAGAGGTGAGGTCCATTACTGTCCCACAGGGCAAGCGAATGACAGAGAGATGAATAGATGGAGGGGAGGAAGCAGCTCTGCTCTAGACTCTGTTTGAGATGCAGTTCTGCAGAAACGGATCTTACCGGGTTTCAGGCCCCTTTCCTCCAGAACCGCCAACCACTTTGCTCCCGTACCAAAGACGGTGATCCTGTCAGGAGACAAGAGAGACAGAATCTGAGTCAAGTGAGAAACTAACCCTCACCCCAGACACTGTACACTTCCTCAAACATTCCCCTAAACTCTGTCGACCTGCGGTCATGTAAATGAGCTTTGTCCTGATTGGAAGCCTGCTATTGTGTCCATCATGAAAGGCTAAACAGGTGGGGATACACTGCTGTAGACTGAATAGGTGGAGCTAAACAGCTGAATTCTAAATGGGTGGGACTAAGATTGTGCAGGCTGATTAGGTGGGACTGAACTGTTATAATATTAATGGGTGGAGCTAAACTGCGGCAGACTGAACAGGTGGGGCTTAACTGCTGTAGGACGAATGGGTGGAGCTTAACTGCTATAGATGTAATAGGTGGGGTTAAGAGGTTGCATGCTGAGTGACTGGGGTGGAACTGCTGTAGGATGAATACTTGGGACTAAGCATGTGTAGGGCGAATGGGTGGAGCTAAAGTGTGGCAGACTGAGTGGGTGGGGCTAAACTGCTGTAGGCTGGGGCCACGTATATAGGCTGAAAGTGTTTAACTGAATATGTAACCAATTAATATTCAATTGAAATGTATCAATGAGTGTGACGTCACAATTTTGAGGCATTGCGATATATTTTGATGTATCAATATGTAAATGAGGTCTGTTAACATTGGCCATTTAAGGACTTGGGAAGAGAAAGGCATGGAATTCATGTTAACGTTCAACGGCACATTTTACAAGTTCCAAGAAAAGAACAGTTTTCCATGATACAGGTCCTTTACAATTCTGGAAGAGCTAAATCGATTGGTGCGGAGAGCTGGAATTGATCCTTCTGGCCTCGCTGACCCGCTGAAGGTCCAATCAGACGTACAGTGATGGAAACACTCTGGGTTAAATGTCCAGAGGTCGGAGATCAACACCTCACCACGGGACAATATCTGACCCCACGAAACGACCACCTGACACCATCTCTTCACTCACCACGTCTAGCTTTGAAGGCAAAGTGTGTTTGTTTTGTTTTGATGAGCCTCAGAGCAGTTTTCTGAAGTTCTCACAGGTTCTGGGTTCATCTGGAATCCCATATCCCACCAACTGGCGCTGGAGTTACCAGGCTATATCTAATAAGTAATAGAAGCTTATACCCCACCAATTAGCACTTAACCAACAAAGCTAATGTAGCTGTTTTTATAGCTTGACATACTTTTATTTGCCAAAATTAAAAAAAAAAAAAGTAATTATGATAATTTAGGATATTTGTGTGACCATGTTTTGATTCATAAAAAATTACTGGTGCATACAATTTTTTGTTTGTTTTGCTTATAAGGTCTAAAACAGTTTATATCTCATATCCTGTTGGAAATTGATCATCTTGAGTGTCTTTGAGCTGAAAATGCATGAATATTGATATTTCTAATGATAAAATTGACAAGGATATTTATAATAAGTTCTTTGAAATATTCCAAATATTTTAAATAATGTCCTTAATTTATGTATGCATCAGTATTATCCCTTTTCGGGACTTTTATTTTGAAATTTGAACACTTTATAACCCCAAATCTGGATCAGTGATGTCATTAGCCCCGCCCCCTTTCACTGATCAGTCAGAGTCTGTATGCAGGTTGAGCATGAACACGTGGACAGAGCAGTAAACATGCACTGAATGGTATTTAAACTCTTGTAGTTTGTTATGATCAGTGTATCATGTCTAGAGGTTACTCCGATCCTGAGTTATGAAGTCTGGGAAACAGCATGTAACAGCCCGCAAGTTAAAGCCACAGGTGTTTACTTTTACCAAGCTAAAATCACGATGGGTCAGATGTGGTGAAGATGTTTGAGAAGATGTGGTGGAGCTGTTTTGAAGGAAGACTATGCTAGTCCTCTCCTTCCCAACATTGTGGGAAACTGGGAAAAACAACTGTTCAGCAATCAAACACGGCCCACACTTCAGACTGACGGAAATCTGGACAGAAAGGGAAGAAAAGGAAAGAAAGAGGTGATACGTGCGCTGCCTCTCGTGGGCTGCTGCCATGACAACATCCTGCTTGCACATGATTGGTGGCAGGTGGCGAGACGAGGCTGGTAATTGGCTGATTAGAATGTAGGAAGAGCATCCGGACGTCTTTCTGTCTGAAGCTGGAACGGGACGAGCATCTCTAAAACTCAGGTCTCAACCAGAGAACAAGGGCGAGACGTAAAGTGACGCTTCCGTGTCCTCCTGTCGGGTGTGTGTGTGCTGTATCTGTAGAGTACAGTCCATTACCACACTTCGTCCAGTATGATGTATTGTGACCTGTATCTGTTACATGTCTTATAGCTCCACTGCTAAATGGTCTGCATAAGCTTCTGTCATTTGTTTGCATTGGTCTAATAAATCACAGACGGATCAAATCACATTTTTACAGTCACAGATCGAAACGTTTTTGGAATGGCAAACAAGAACAAAGGGAGACAAATATGAGACCGTAATCTAATCTGCATTTGTATTAGTGGCTTTCACTGTGACATGGTCTGTTTGTATTAGTGACTTATTTTACGACAGACTGTTAGTATAAGTGACCATGACATGGTCTGTGCATGAGTTTGTTGCTTTGTATTATCAGTTTTTATTCTGAGCTTATTTTAAGATGGACTGTTGTTATTAATGAATTACATGGTCTGTCAATTTGTATAAGTGACTTATTTTGACATCATCTGTATTAATGACTTATGACACGGCTTGTTTATTTGTATCAGTGACTTTTACTTTGACATGGCCTACTGGTTTGTATTTGTGACCTACTTAGTTTGTATTATCAGCTTTTATTTTGACATGTTTATATTAGTGACTTATTTTAAGACTGACAGTTTGTATTAGTCACATACCATGACACGGTTTGTCCATTTGTATTAGTGACTTTTATTTTGACATCACCTTTATTAAGGACTTATGCTGTGGCTTGTTTGTATTAGTGACTTTTATTTTGACATGGCCTGCTAATTTGTTGTATTAGTGACTTATTTTGAGACAATTTGTATTCGAGACATTCCTCGACGTGGTCTGTCCGATTGTATTAGAGACTTTTATATTGACACAGTTTGCTTGCTAATTTGTAATAATGTTGTACCACTATTGTTATCTATAATTAGACTCGGTGCTAAAACTACTCCTTTCTCTTTAAAGCAGCACTATGTGACAATATAATAATTAACAATTATAATTCACTTTTAGTTTATTTAATTTTTATTTATTAACTTTTACTCCACTACTCTAAATACAAATCAGGTTTTACACACTCCCTTACAGAAAGTTATACACGTGCATTTGTTGACAAGCTGAACGATACAGAAGCTGCTTCTGAAGTGAGAGAAGCATGTGGACTGAGGCCATCATAATATTACGGGATTTTACAATAGGTCTAATACAAGGGTTGGACAATGAAACTGAAACACCTGTCATTGTATTGTGGGAGGTTTCATGGATAAATTGGAGCAGCCTGGTGGTCAATCTTCATTAATTGCAGCAGTAAGAGCAGAGTGTGAAGGTTCAATTAGCAGGTAAGAGCACAGTTTTGCTCAAAATATTGCAATGCACACAACATTATGGGGGACATACCAGAGTTCAAAAGAGGACAAATTGTTGGTGCACGTCTTGCTGGCGCATCTGTGACCAAGACAGCAAGTCTTTGTGATGTATTAAGAGCCACGGTATCCAGGGTGATGTCAGCACCACCAAGAAGAACCAACCACATCCAACAGGATTAACTGTGGACGCAAGAGGAAGAGGTCTGAAAGGGATGTTGGGGTGTTAACCTGGATTGTATCCAAACAATGTCATTCCCAAGACGAATTCACGCTGTATTGGCCGCAAAAGGTGGCCCTAGTACACCGTACTAATAAATTACTGTGGTCTAAAACCAGGTGTTTCAGAGTCATTGTCCAACCCCTGTAGGTTACGTAGCGTTACACATAGGCCTTTTCCACCAAAAGAACTCTGGTTCTTGAACAGCGTCCGTAAACGGAAGTGAGAAGATGGTAGGGTTCTGAGCAGCTTCACCAAAGTACCAAAGTGCAGTATCAGCATTCCGACCAAGACTGGGAATGACAGACACACCATTGAGGTCAATGGAGCATCAACATGATTCTGAAGCTGCTGTTTAAAGTTACAATCTTTATCTGTTGTTTTAAATTCTAGAATCAGCTCAAAATGTAGATGAAAACGCTCCTGTAAAGCGCTCTCTGCAGGAGCTGCATATTTATATTGATCCATCCTGCATCTAAACCCATTCAGATTCATCTCCATTCTTCCTCCTCCATTTAAACGGATGGCAAACAAGAACACAACACAGAGCCAATTCACCCGGCCTGTTCCAATACAGCCCAGAGACGGCAGGAAAACACTGCACGGAAGCACGTTTGGGAACGAGTCTTCACATTTTGCATTTGCATGGACTGTAGGATGTCCGGCCGATTAAATATCGACCGTTCTAAAACGTCCGGCCCGATGAATCTGCCAGGATCAAAGGGTCCTGATCCAGGAGGTGCGCAGAGAATTGCTTTACATGGAAGGAAACAGAGGAGCTGCCATGTTTTATTCATACTGCAGCCGGCATTCCATGGCCAATTTATTGGAAACCCATCCCTTGTAGTTCTAGCTTGCTGGTGTTTCTGATAAACTGGCCACTGGGTGTAGTTACAAGGTAGGGGAGTGTGTGTGTATTTCATATATATATATATATATATATATGAGAGAGATTGTGCTGTTTTTTTAAAGTCCCAGAAGAAGGAGTGAAGCACATCGCTACCCTAGCTAAAGAATGCCAGCTAATGAAAGCTGAAAGTGTGTGTGTGTGTGTGTGCGCGTGTGTGTGTGTATTCCCTTAAGCTGCTCTTGCATTGTCTCTATTTTTTCCCTCTTTAAAGGAGAAAGACAATGAAAGCTAAGAATAAAGCATTTCACTACCAGCCAGGAGAACAGTGTGTGTGTGTGTGTGTGTGTGTGTGTGTGTGTGTGTATGTATTTGCAATATTAAGAATACAAATCTCAAATCTTGCATATTATATATATATATATATATATATATATATATATATATATATATATATATATACACATACATACACACACACACACACACACACACACACACACACACACATACACATACACATACACATACACATACACACACATCAGTCATTTGGGTGCTCCTCATAAAGCTCAATAACCAATATTTAAAATAACTCAAAAACTACTGCTAATACGGTTGAAACAAAACTGACCAATCATTACTGACTTTCTCCATGTTGTCAGGGCAACTCATGTCACTCATGTAAAGGTCAGAGTGACTGACTGTCACACCGTGAACAATTATACACTCAACCTCACCAACCTCACGGTGATGACATTATGACAGTGATGACAGCTGGTTGATACAATTCTAATTTATTACTATTTTTGCAGATCGAAATTTAAAAAATGTGTATTTTCCTGAATAACAAACTCTCTTCTTTATTAAATCAGTAATAATTAAATAATTATCAGTAATAATAAGAAAATATTGTATAGATCATGGTTTTTGAGTCATGGATTTTAGGTAAAAGGCAAAAACTGAGACAAATATGAGACAGTGTGTGTACAATTCACCACGAGAGGGCGCTAAAAGCGCGACTAGTATTTACAGCAGTGGAGTGAAAGTGAATTATACACCACGACTGTAGGGGGAGCAACATTTATCAATTCCTTTAAAAGGAGAACGTCACAATGTCCCACATAAGCATCTCTGGTAATGACACACTCTTACCCAAGCTGATCCACCAGGTCCCACAACACGTTCGGAGTCGGAACAAGAGGAGAACCGTCGTACAGAACCACGGAAGCTCCGACAGCCAATGAGGTAATCAACCAGTTCCACATCATCCACCCAGTCTACAGGGAGAGAGAGAGAGAGAGAGAGAGAGAGAGAGAGAGATAGAGAGAGAGAGAGATAAATAGAGAGAGACATAAAGAGAGAGACATAAATACGCACTCACCATCACATTTTGGGGACTCTGCAGAGGTTCCATGATGTGCCAAAACATTATGACCACCTACATAAATACACTATTGTTCCTCCACATGCCATCGGACTGGTGAGACTCAAGCTCCTCAGGTTGGTGGTCAGACACTCCTCAGACAACCATTGGTAGGTACTAATAACTGCTGACCAGGAGTCAGCATCTGGGAGGGGTCATAATCTTTTGGCTCATTGGTGCAAGACGATTTTAAATTCTATCTACCTAATTTACTTGCTTTTGGGCCTCGGCCCACCATACATCCCATTTTGTCCCCCCGTTTCCATTACAGACTGTAGTTCATCTGTTTCTCTGCAGACTTTATTCTCCTCCTTTCACCCTGATCTTCAATGATCAGGACCCCACAGGACCACCACAGAGCAGATATTATGTGGGTGGTGGGTCATTCTCAGCACTGCAGCCACACTGACATGGTGGTGGTGTGTCCGTGTGTGTTGAGCGGGTACATGTGGATCAGGCACAGAAGTGCTGCTGGAGTGTCTAAACACGGTGTCCACTCACTGTCCACTCTATTAGACCCTCCTCCCGAGTTATGAAATCTGTTTTCACCAAATTCTGTTTTCTCATTTTTGAATTTTTGGAGGTGGAGCTGATATAATGGACAGCGCATGTAGAAATAAGGATGGGTAACCATGTCATAAGGTTTGACCTACTGTAGTATAGTAGATGATGACATCGTTGCTGGTCATGTTGCCGTGGAGAATGTGTTCTTTAAGGTGCTGGATGAGAGTACCCTGTGGAGAGAGCGAGAGCGAGAGAATGAGAGAGAGAGATATGAAAGGTCTGCACCCCCACTGCAACCAATCAGAAATCTGCATTTAAATGGTTCAATAAATTTAAAGCTTTAAAATGAGGACTTTCTTCTACTGTGGTTTCTGACACTGTATGACGCACTGTTCTCCACCAACACAGACTAAAGTAGGTTAGAAACCACCTGGAGTTCTGAGTTTGGTGGCCATCTTTTAACATATACTCCAAGCTTTACCTTTAGCCTCTAAATGAAGTTTAGCTGCTCAGTGGTTGAAGAAGAAGAAGAAGAAGAAGCTTAGAAGTTCCTCTGCGGAGATTCAAAGCCAGCCATGAGTCACTGTTTAACTCCAGCGTAGTTCAAATGAAGCATGGTCTGGCTCTGAAGGAAGACTAAAGCCTATAGGAGTTCATTTAAATCAGGGATTTTAGAATAACAAAGCTCCGGCACACGTCCGGAAACACTAAAAGGAGGCTGGCTAACTCCGGCAGACAGCTCCGAGAGCACTAACCAATGACCTGTCACATAAAGGAGCAGATTTAAAGGATTACGGCTGTGTTTAGTGCGAGAACTGCTGGTGAAACGTGGAGTTTAGGACTCAAACCATGAAGATAGATCACATTTAATACATAAGCTCCCTGGACAAAAAACAGTCACCTTGCGTATGTGGTGGAAGTAACTTCAGGCCCCTGCAGATGGAGCTGTATGAGGAGGACCACGTTATAAATACCTGCATGTTCACACGGGTCTACAGGAAACTGTGAACGTTAGGGTGAATATTAATATCACTGTACATGTAGGTATTGTGATATACACTGAGGAGGAGGATCTACAGTCTCTCATTAGGGTGAATATTAATAACACTGTAAATGTAGGTGTTGTGATATGCACTGAGGAGGAGTAGTTCATTTCAATGATCTAGTTCAATGTTCTAGAGTTCAGAACCAGAACAACAAACACTGTTCCACTGCAATTACTCCTGAGCGACGCTGCTGAAGTGGCTTTACTGCTCTCTTTAATGGTCACGCAGACTAAGAGGTCCAGCCTCAGTCATCCCTAATTACTCCTCTGAAGTCTTTTCAAGTGGATAGGGGGACACGCGAGCCTTCATCATCACAATCCTCACACTGACAGGGCGCGCGCACACACACACACACACACACACACACACACACACACACACACAGCTCAACCCGGTCTGTAATTATCCACCCTCTAAGAGCCTCAGCCTGCCACTGTTTTCATACACACAACCTTAATTACTCATGGAGTGTGAGAGATAGAGTTGGAGTGTGTGTGTGAGAGAGTGTGTGTGTGTGTGTGTGTGTGTGTGTGTGTGTGTGTGTGCGTGTGTATGTGTGTGTGTTCAAACACATATAGGGCACTAATTATCCAGCTGGCGAGAGACATATTAGACACAAATGCTGCTAAAGCCGACAGACAAAGCTGTGAAAAATTACACAAAACTGTTGAGCGTGCGCACACATGCACTCACTTAACACACACACACACACACACACACACACTATTTTCTTATTCCTTATGATGTGGGGTTATATATTCATTATGTGTACACACACACACACACACACATTTTTTTTTATCCTAGCGTGTGTATAGACAGCCAAAAAGTCATTCTCTCATCCACTTTGTCCAGAATAGGGTTGATCTAGAGCCCAACTGGAACCATCAGCGCAAGACATGAATACACCTTGGACAGGTACCACATACAGTTACAATGAGGGGTCAAATTAGCATGATCAAATCATCAGCCATGAGCATTTTTGGGAGGCGGGAGGAAACCCGAGTACTCGGAGGAAACCCACGTAGGCCGAGGGAGAAAAAACCAAACTCCTCTGTCACTGACCAGAGCGAGGATCGAACTCACAACCCCAGGCCCCTGCAGCTGTGTGTATGCTGAGGAAATACCAGTGTCCAGGCAGTTTAAACCCATGCTCAGATCTAAACATGAACTGACGCAGAAGCAGAAACCTCTCTACGGAAAGAGAGCTGATGAGTAGTTTGCTGAAGAACACTTTACCCTGACCAGCAGTATTATAACTGGAGTTTTACTGACACCTAGTGGCCAAGATTTATAAAGCACAAGACTTAAAAAACTGCTCACTACTGCTATCAGCCCATGTTCTAGATAACAGTGAGTCATTCAGTGTCAAAAACCACGTTTCTTTTAGAGCGTACTGAACCCCTCTACACGATTTGAGGAGAATGTGTGATGATTCAGACATGTAGCCATGATAACAGCTTCCATTACAGGTTACTTACATTAGATCTACTAACTAGTTCCTCAAGTGATGAAGCAAAACTTCAGACACTCAAACTTAAACTATCGATTTAAGCTCATGTAAACCACTTAAGCAGACCTAAACTATCGCTTTAAGAGTAACAACACACGCAGGCCTAGAGATAAGGACGTGAAGACAAGGTGCTAGACTGCACACACACACACACACACTCACCCCTGCGGAGTGCACCATGCACTTGGGAGCGCCGGTGGTGCCAGACGAGTACATGATGAAGAGCGGGTGAGAGAACGGAAGCTGCTCAAACTCCAGCTGAGGAAACTGATCACCTTCCTTCCCCAGAGCCAAGAATTCCTCCAGAAACACACTGAGTGAGAGAGAGAGAGGGAGATGGAGAGAGAGAGAGTTTCCGATAAACTGGCCACTGGGTGTAGATGCTGCAACATGTGCGAGGAGAGTTGATTAAACTCCATATAAACTAAAGAAAAATCACGTTTTAATCAGTCAGGGGAACTCACACACACACACACACACCTGTTAGGGATCTTGGACAGATCTGTCTCCTGTCTGGAGCGAACATATGGAATGACAACAACCTTCTTCAGATCAGGGAGACCTGAAAGAAAAAGAGAAAAAGATTAATAATAATAATATTAATAATAATAATAATAATAATAAAAGGAGTTACTTGATAATGCTGGTGTGTGTGTGTGTGTCTGTGTATTATGTCTTTATTTGTTACCTTTAACAACCCGCAACAGTTTGTCCATGTGATCGTGCTGCTTTCCGTTATACACCACCGCTGCTACTGAAAATATCAGCTTTGGCTGAATCTGAGAGAACCTGTCTAATACACCCTGAGAGAGAGAGAGAGAGAGAGAGAGAGAGAGAGAGAGAGAGAGAGAGAG
>CM067522.1:19487427-19585531 GCA_034509495.1 Acestrorhynchus altus | reverse complement strand
ATATATATATATATATATATATATATATATATATATAGTACTACAATCTCCTTATTATTACATTGCATAAGCATAATAATAATAATAATAATAATCAATATTTTCAATTATTACACTCATTATTACACTAAAATTGAATAGTAATCATAAAATTATTAGGATTAATAATCATATTCATTATTTAATCAATAGCACTTCTAAGAATATTATATTTATGATGTTATTATTATTAATATTGTGAGAGACAGGTGTATTTCAAGAGCACTCAGTGGAGAATGAACAGAGCTGAGCAGGACGAGGAGCCTGTCAAAGAATAGTGAGTTATTAGATAACACACTGAGAGCTTCCAGAGATACTCCTCCTTTCCTCATGCTGGACGCCGAGCCAGACGAGCCAAAGGCCAGGAAAAGGCCCATTTCACAAGCCCTCACCTTGACGCTATTAGGGTTATTAACTGTAGTCTGCCAGGATTTCACATCCCTCTATCAGCATTACATCATCTCCACATGTCCCATTTGTGTAATAAGTCCAGTGAGCAGGGGACAGGGCAGTTCTGTTTCAGGTGTAATATGAGCCTTACAGAGGCGTGGTTGAGGGTAGAGTCCTCCACCGCTACACCCTTCTGTCAGCCAACCAGTAAAGCTTTATTGGAGAGTTGGATGGATGAATGGATACCTACTACCTGCACTTACTGGACATTATATTAGAAACACTGAATAAGGGCAATATGCGGGGGTATATTTACACCATCCAAATAATATCTGGTCTCTATCCATGGATGAATGCAGTGCAGTAACAGGTGAGCTACAGTCTGCATTTGTACCCCTATTCAATCTTCTAAAGTCCTAAAAGTAGATAAGGAGAACCAAATGAGACAAATCAGACACAAAAATTTCACCTGGTCATGATACAATATTTCAAAGTATGAGAATCTTTTGGATCAGCAGATCATTTGAAGGTGAAATTAGAATTGGGTGTTTTCTATCAATGGGAGACCATGAGGTGTGAGTGGGGGTCCTGTTTAGTTTAAAGATCAGGGATCTATCAAAGCCTGATCTTCACAGCACACGTTTGTGGAAGTGTATCTTGGCACAAACAAACAGGTTTCTGAGGAGCTAAGAAGAAGAGTTGCTGATGATCATCAGCCTGGAAAAGGTTACAAAAACCATGTCTAGAGTTGGACTCCACTGATCCACAGTCAGACAGATTGTGCACAAATGGAGGAGATTCAAGACCATTGATACGGTCATTGTCTGCGGAAAGGAAAACACTGCCTTCCTGCATTAAGACCTTCTGTTAAACATGATGGTGGTGGTATCATGGTTTGGGCCTGTTTTGCTGCATCTGGGCCAGTACTTGCCAGGTCAGGACATACTGTATGTCCGTGAGCTAAATCTCAATAGAACGTGGGTCATGCAGCAAGATAACGACCCTAAGAACTCAAGTGTTTCTACCAAAGAATGGATAAAGAGGAATAAAGTTAATTGGAATGACCCTGTCAAAGTCCTGACCTGAACCCAATAGAAATTAACATAGAGTTGAAGCTGTCTCGTATGGCGGAACCGACTAATATTCCTCCAAGCCGGTGTGCAGGACAGAAAAAGTGGTTTAGGGTCAAATTTATGCAGAAATATAGACAATTCTAAAGAGTTCACAAAGGACCACTGTTTATGGTATGTATTTCTCATAAAATGGACACAAGTCAGGTGGTAATGACCTGAGCATTATGCTTTCTGTACTGTTATGTGTACCATGCATGTTTCACCGGAGTGAAGTGGAGTATGCTGTAACGCTGTCCTGACGGAAAGACATGTTGGTCTGTATTGAGCTGTATTGGGCCGCAGCCCGAATGAACAATAATTACCGTGAGCTGTGTGGTCAGAGCAGTGAAGCAACCTGTCCAGATTATTACACTGCATTATTACACCACAGGGCACACAAACCGACTGACCATCTGAATACTGGTTCATCCTCTTTTTTACACAATTCATTATATATTCATCTGAATATTATTCATTTGTTCTTTCAAAGGGAACTCTTGTTCAGGCCTGGAGTTACTAAAAATATCAAACACTAAACTCAATTCAGTGGATTTGTGTCAACAGTAAACATGCAATCTTCGCTGTTTATAAGACGTATTAATTCTAGTTGCAGTTCCACCAGCAATCCACCACAGGATATTCTTCAATTCAGGGTTTAGGAGATCTACACCAGTAGGGTGAGGAAGCACGCTGGCAAAATTACAACTGACCCCTCACATCCTGGACATCACCTCTTCCAGACTCTCCCCTCTGGTAAGAGGCTTCGGTCCATCAAAACCAGCACAACACGACATGCTAACAGCTTCTTTCCCAGACCTGTAGCAACACATAACAGCAGTAGACTCCTCTGAGTCTCCAAACCTCAGCGAAGTGACCGGACTGGTTTTTCAATAGTACTGCACTGTACGTTTTGCTCATTTGCACAATTGCACAAATCTATTGCACTGTTCTCTTTCTGGAAATGTTAACATCAGCAACTAGACTACCAGTATGAGCAGTTTGACAAAGGTAGTTGACCAGCACAACCATCTTGACCCTTTGGCATGACCAAGCTTGCCCCACTAGACCGCTGGCCCAGTAACATGACCAAGCTAGTTGAACAGCAAGACAAGCTCGACCAAACTGGTTGACCAGCATAACCAGATTGGCCAAGTTAGATATACAGCACCACCAGCATGACGGTTATGCAGTTTTGTTCCAGCAGTGTGAAGCCACCTGACCAGCAAGTTCAAGCAGGTTGACCAGCCAGAGCAAAATCAAATGCAACAAACATTATACTGGTCAGGAGCTTGTAAACTGGTTTGCCATCATATTTTGCTCTAGATGACCAGCTTTCAATCACTAATGACCATCTAAAACCAGCTGGAATTTTCAGCATGGATGTCAAAGCTGGAGATGTTTCTCTTGTCGTTAATAAGTGTGACTCTTCGAGTTGTCTGAAAGAAAGTCTTTTTAATCAGAACACGTGATCTTTACAGCAAAAGAAGCAAACAGCAGGCATGACGGTACATGAGGATTAACATAAAATACAGTACAAAAACTAAACCTGATCTAGAACCGTTCTATACAGTCACCAACAGAAACACTACAGCCATTTTAAACTTCACAATGATTCTTTCCGGAATGATCCATAAACCAGACACATTCAGTCACAGACAGCGTTTGGCACTGGCACAGTTATTCAATAGATATGGAGGTAATGGACAGTAGATGCGATGAACCGCCTCACAGTACGGTTCTGAAGTTCCCTGCTGGGATTATGTCACATTTTTCAGATAAATGTCTCTGGACTGGAAAAATAAAAATGGGTCATGATTAAGCAAATTTACAGTTTTCTCCCATTACCATGGATGCAGTCATTCAGCCAAGGCCTCTTGCTGCAAGGCAAGGAGAACATTTTTGGAAAAAACCTACCAGCTTTAGATGGTCAACCGTCTTGTTAACCAGCTCTGACCAGTTGAGAAGAGCTGTTCTAGCTCATCATCCAGCCCTGACCGGCTGAGACAACCCGATCCAGCTCATCATCCAGCCCTGACCGGTAGAGTGTAGGTGTTCCAGCTCATCATCCAGCCCTGACCGGTAGAGAGTAGGTGTTCCAGCTCATCATCCAGTCCTGACTGGCTGAGACGAGCTGGTCCAGCTCATCATCCAACCTTGACCGGCTGAGACGAGCTGGTCATCCAGCCCTGACTAGCTGTCTAATGCTACTGCATCTGCGGTGCTGGGAGTTTGTGTAAATTTGTTTTTAGTCCTGGCTGATGACATTTATTGCTTGATTACTTGAGTCAGGTCACTCTTTGGCCCCTGATTTGGTCTATCGTCCGCTCTTTTGTCCCAATACACGTCCCGAGCACACGTTATAATGTATTTTATAGGAGTTTACACAAAGCAGGGTTAGCTATAGCCAGCTGTGCATATAGCTGTATATGACGTTGACTGTAACCCTGCGATATAGTGACCAAAATAATCAATGAAAATAAAATACAATTCCCACTAACTGTTCTGAATGTAATGGGAATGAACTTTTACACAACGTCACAGGAACACAACAAAGGGAAATGCTGGAACTGGTTATGGTCATGGAAATCACAGGTCAATATAAAAAGCAATGCCAGACATTCATTTACACACAGCGCAAATACACGACACACGTCAACGTTTCGCCGTTATCTCAAACCGTAATTGATTACAAACGCAGAATAGAGATGTACTGAACTTCGAAAAAATGACACTGCATATCGGGGTGCACCAATACTGGATACAGTCTTATGATAAACACACCAAAACTATAAAAAGACAGTCAGAGTACAATAAACAATGTGAAACTCTATATAGACAAATATAAAATTATGAAATTGCCCTACCCAGGCTCTGCTCTACCCCGAGGCAGAGCTATGATCTTTTATTAGGGAGAATATTAATAACTGATATGTAATATAACTGTAGGTATTGTGATATACACATACATACACGGAGCCTGCATAGAGGAATTCAGAGATTGGTGAAATATGGGAATGGGGAAACATTCATATGGGGAAATGTTGATAAAGATGATTGTTAAATTATAAAATATATATCATTAAATATAAAAAAAAAATAATTAAACAGTATCAGTGCACTCCTACTTAAATACTGACCATTTACACACATATTACAGTGTTTAACAATTAATAAAAAAAAAAGAAGAAGCAATAATAGAATCAATCACTGGTCATCAAATGGAACAGTTAAGAGGATTAGCAAAAAATATATATATATATATATCACTGATTTTTAAATGTAAAAAAAGCAGGCAGACACATGCACTTAAACAACAAAACCAAACGGGCGCCATGATCAGTGCAGACGACTGACAATAAAACCGGTTTAAAAGGAATAATTTGATGTGAAAATCAAATTTACACAAATCCGCCTCAAACATAGTCATTTAGCCAAAACTTCTCGGGAGACTTGCTTTAAGTGGTTTCTCACACTGTACGAATAAGCCTGGTCTGAAATTAAGACAGAGTTTAGTTCAACACTGCTCTAGTTATGCAAACATTGCTTACTTCAAAGAGCAGCATTTCACGGCAGGTTGGGTTAACGTGACATTTAGGGAGAGGGAGGAGAAACTGCACATATGATTTTACATCAAAATATCCCTTTAAATATCAATGACAATCCGCTACCCTTCCATATCGCTGCGGTCCAATGAAACACGTATCTCCGTTTCTGGTCCGTTTTTATTTTTCTCCGCAATTCGAACCCTGTAGCTGCTCTGTACGCTGTGTAAATACAGGGGTTGGACAATGAATCTGAAACACCTGGTTTTAGACCACAATAATTGATTAGTATGGTGTACTAGGGCCTCCTTTCGCAGCCAATACAGCGTCAGTTCATCTTGGGAAGGACATTTTTTGGATACAATCCAGGTTATCACTCAAACATCCCTTTCAGACAGCTTCCTCTTGCGTCCACAGTTAATCCTGTTGGATGTGGTTGGTCCTTCTTGGTGGTGCTGACGTTACCTTGGATACCGTGGCTCTTGATACATCACAAAGACCTGTTGTCTTGGTCACAGATGCGCCAGCAAGACATGCACCAACAATTTGTCCTCTTTTGAAGTCTGGTATGTCCCCCATAATGTTGTGTTCATTGCAATATTTTGAGCAAAACTGTGCTCTTACCTGCTGATTGAACCTTCACACTCTGCTCTTACTGGTGCAATTAATGAAGATTGGCCACCAGGCCAAAAAAGGACAGGTGTTTCAGTTTCATTGTCCAACCCCTGTAGTTCTGGATGAATAGCTCATTAGAAATGCCCCGTTTTACATTCATTCCATTCAAAGTTAGGAATGTTTTTGGCTTCTCCTGTAAAGTTGCCGTTTTGGAGATACTTGTTTTACATCGGACAGCGATGATACGTCCTGAGGGTCTCATTCATAAAGTCTTTACTCAGCAAACACCCTCGGAATCAATCCCTTAAATATGTGAACACATCTGAAAGGTCTGAGAAACAAAGAGTAACATTATAATAACATATAAACTATTTCTCTCAGAATGTTAATCAGGGAAACCACTAACATGCCATTCTTACTACTGAAAATCGGGGAAAAACTATTATTCATATCCTAAATAATGTCCAACGGTAACGATTAGGGACAGTAAATACTGACAGAGTGTTACTAATGGAGTGTTTAAAGCGATATTTTCAACACTTCAACAGTTTATAACACAAAGCATCATCATCATTACCCTCTTTAGTGCTAAACAAACCGATTTATGTGGCACATTTATCCCTTCTTACACTGTATGACTCCCTGTTATCTAGAACATGGAGTGAGTAGATTAGAATAGCTAGCAGTGTGTCATACAATGCCAGAAACCACATACATGGATTAGCCACAACATTAAAACCCCTTGTCTAACACTGTCTAGCTCTGCTTCATGTTGGGAAAACCCATCGAACATGGACTCCATGGTTCTGTGGTCTCTGGTACAAAGACCAATGCTACAGGAGAACGTTACGTCCTGTATGTTGTGAGACGGGGCCTCCATGAGCATCGATGAGCCTTGGACAACCATGACCCCAGTTGTTCTTCCTTAGAGCACTGTATGTTTGGGGGAAATGTTCATCCCATCAACTTCAGGAACCCCTTGATAGGTGCCAATGGAACCAGATCATGTAATTCCCTTCACCTGGTACTGGTTTTAATGTTATGGCTGATCGGTGGAAGTCTTGGATGGTGGGCTAATGGAGAAGTCTGCATTTTTTGGGTTTAATGGAATCTATCGCTTTAATGTGGACCGACATCAGGGACTTTCTTCAGATAATGCTTTGCCAGGGACTGTGGAAAGGTTCCAGCTTGGCTGATAACGGCACTGGTTTCCACATAGACAGCTTGACCCAAATAAACGAGAGATGACCTTTGTAAACGGGTCGGCGAGGTGAAAATAGCAATAGCAATGGATGGACGGACACAGATATATAGACAGTGGTTCAACTTCACGTGTTCCCTGAGTATTTACATGCCAATTCATTACAGAACTTCCTTTATAGAACCTATTTCACTTTGATGCGCACAGGATGTGACCTCATCAGCGTAAATACAAATACACTGCTTTATGTTAAAATTCTGCGTTTTATCAAGCAACGGTTTCCTCTTAATCTAAATGTAGTTGATCAGCCAAGACATGGACAATGTCCAAATTTTGCTTCCTCAGTTGTGCACAATTTAAAGGCCAATATATACCGAATGAACTAGGAATGCAGCGGAACCAACATTTTTCTGAGATTTCGGACCTTCTGCCATGTTTTTTCTCCGCTTTTTATCAATTAAACAGTCAAATGTAGAATAAACACAATTTCAAAAACATTGAAAATATAATCTGATCACGTTGTTAAAAACGTTTTTTTTCAGTAGAAATTATTCAGTCCTTTTACTTATTCTGTCTAACGTCGTTTTTTTGCCATTTTTGGAAGAATAATTTCCGGTTGCCAAATAATTCAGTGCATTTTCCCCCACATTCACACTATTCACACTGGGCACACGGGCATTAGCAACTGTTTTTATGCCCGACTTCCTGTTCTTGCTGACATCATGTCATGTGACAAACGTAACACTACACTGGTATGTTTTAGCTGTCCTTTACTAATTTTCTTTACTACGTTTTTAAAAAAAATTATTTATTATGTTATTATGTTCTCTCATTGCTTTTCGTTATTGCTTGTTAACTTATTTTTTTATTTGCTTAGTTTTATTGGGATACATTTTATTTATATTAATTTTACTGGTTAATTTGCTACCTTATGACATTTTTTAGTACTTTAATGATTTTCCTTGAATATATTCCTCTTTTAATGTTGATCTTATTTGTTTGTTTGTTATATATGTTATTAAAATGCTGGTTTGTTTGTTTCTTTTTCTTTGACAATCCATATCGTTACTCTAGATAAACACCGAAACATACTTCTCTCAACCCCGTCAGATCACATCCAGTTCTGTATATCTGGGGTCAGACTTATTAATGTGGTCAGCTGCACACGCTGGCTTACTGTGATCTATAAACCTGAACGATACTTCACCATCTAGAAGCATGGAGTTATACTTTCACAGCAGCCGTTTGAGTGACTGCTGTCTCCTAAAGAAGCAAAATGTGGACACGTTTTTTGGCATCAACTCCTGTTTAAAGTAAGAACGAAATTTAAATTGTCACCAAAACATTACAGTAAGAACCCGGCTGCCTTAAAATGTCAATTTTACTCAACTTCAAATAATCCAAGTTAATGCCTTTATTCAGGTTATTAACTTAAGGCTCATTCATGCTCGACGTTAAATACTGATATGGGAGGAGCATTCTGTCTGTACTCCACGTTCACTAAACCCGTATCTGTATACGTTTTCTGGAAGCTTACGAACGGAACGGAGCGCTACCACTGGGAAGCGACCTTTCGTCCCAGTGCTGCTTCTGTCGTACATCGTCACAGCCTCCTCCACTGTCGCCATTTTTGTGGTTATCAGACTCTGAACTGCCCTCTAGTGCAGGGTTTCTCAACCTGTGGGCCGGGGACCACCAGTGGGCCACGAAGCACCCTCTCAAACTTTTGAGGCCCTAATTCTCGTTAGAGAAAAATTTGATATAAAAAGTGGTTTTGTTCTCTCGTGAGCTGCTATGCTTTCTCGTTAAACAGGCGGGACTTCAGGTGGAAAAGGTCGAGAACCCCTGCTCCAGTGGACGTACTGCTTGTGCATCCATGCCAACATAAAGGACGCATAGAGGTATGTGGGCAGTGATGGATACGTCGTTTGAAACGATCAATTTCATACATAAAGGGAGAATGAATGAGCCTCTAGAGGTTCAATTTCAACATTTAAGGCAATCAGGGTACTACTACTACCTTTTTACGGTGTATAGGTATTTTGTTTATACATACTCCTACTAATTCCAATCCCAGTGCTCAACACACACACACACACACACACACACACACACACACACACACACACACACACACACACACACACAATATAAACAAAAATAAAGTCCTGACATTCACCAGAAGGGCTCTATTGCTACGACGGAATGGTATCAGTATAAGAATGTAGCTCTACTGATCTTCTACAGCAGTAATAACATAATCACTAACCTCCTCCTGTCCACTAGTACGAGTGTTTCACTGAATTTTAAATATCACACAGCTCTTCAACGCTTAAAGTTTCTACAGCATACTGTTCTTTAAAAAGGGAATGGTCATAAATTATTTAAATTATAGATTTTTCGTAAATATCAACATTTGCCTCTGCATTAGCTGCGACAATAACGGCACCATCACACCCCAAAGAGAAAGGGACGGATAAAACATGAGCGTCATACTGTTCTTCAACGCCGAGTGTCGAATCTGAAACAGCTCCCTGCTCCTCCCCATGTGCTGCACATCATCATTTATGAGCACTTCAATTAAGGCTTCTGCACTCATATAAATACACCGTGTGTCCTATAGGGGGCAGTGCAGTGCATGGCTCGTTCCCACTAATGGCTCGCTTTTGGACATAAAACGCAATATTTTGGTGCAGAAAGCCATTATTTCCATTATCTGTCTAGTGCACTACATAGGGAGTTAGGGGGCCATAAAAGATTCGCACTAAATCTCAAAATGAGAGATCAGAAACAGTAAACCGGACAAAAAGACAGGTTGAAAACAATCAATTTTCACATAATCTGGTCAAAAATAATAACCAGTTAATAATCTTCAAATTTTTAATCCATAAATCTAATATTAATTCATTTAATTTAATTTAGGGGCCACAGAATGCAGGCCTATATAGAGGCACTGTAACAAAACTATATTAATGAAATGACTATTTTTATTAAGTATTAATTTTATTACTATTATGTTATAATCTTTGGCTCAATAAAACTCATCTAGAGCTAAATGTAAATGTTATTAACCATTAAATCACATTTTAAACCCTCAAAAATGTGGGAAAAATTAAAACTGACTCAATTAAAAAAGAAATAATTCACTGTTTCTGTGAAAAATCTTGTTTGTTTTCATTTCCTGTACCTGTTTTTGTTCTCTCTCCCGTTTCTAATCCCTCTTTTGATTCCCACCACTTTGAATAAGCTTGACCCCACCCCACTACCAAGCAAGCCCCGCCTACAGAGTCCCTCATCCTCATTGGTCGCTGGAACGCTCTAGGCTGTCGATGACTCTGCTGAGGCGGATGTTGAGCAGGCGGATTTGGGTATCCAGGTGGTCTATCTTCTCCTCCAGCGTGTTGGGACTGCTGCCTTTCCTCCAGTACGCCCCCACTGGACCAGTCATGAAATACACCGCCATGATGAAGCACAGAGGCAGCACCGCCTTCTCCGGATCACCCTCGAACTTCTGCAGGATGTACAAACACGACAGAGCAAACAGCGACACGCGAGCCAGCCAGAAGAAGCGGCCGAACACAACGTGCAGCAGGTAGAAAAAGCCCCCCAGAAACAAAGAGAGGAACCAATAGGCCACCAGAACGGCGGCCACCAGCAGGAGGGCGCGGGCCGGGGAACTGGACACAGACGCTGGGCTGAAGTAGTGGGTCAGGTTAGAGGCTGAAACAGAGAGCGAAAGGTGTGTCACAACGTTTGACGTTGATTCTTTTGAACAGTTTTTCTTCTGTATTACAACAGGAGGTGAAATCGCTCAGTCCAAGCTGTGCACAGAAGAGTGAATACTGGTTACAGAAGGTAACAGAAGAATGTGCTCGTCTGTCACTGCAATTGGTGTAACCAAAGCCACTGACCACTTCCTGTTCCTGCCATTATATTAAAACATACCACTTAACACTAGGGGGCACCATGAGTGAGGCATCGTTGAATGACTGCAGACAAAGCTGCAGAAATTAAGGAATCAAACAATACACCTGGAATAATTTAGGGCTTCCTCACCATCAATCCCCATAACGTCCAGCAGATCTGTCCAGAGCTTCCATACTGTGTCCAGGAAAGAGTCAACCCCATGGACAAACCTCTCTGTGGTCTTGGAGAAGAACTTTGTGGAGAAAGAAATGTACATTTATTAATAACAAACCTTACATATGACCCCTAATCACACATCAATGCTGTCCAGCTGCTATTGGACGCTCTATCAACACAACACTCCACCCCTACCACACCATCTGCAGACCTGAGTGAGAACATTCAAGCTGCATGGGATGGATCATCACAGGACACCATTAGGAACCTCTACAACTCCATGCAGAGACGTCTGGCATGTCGTGTAATTGATAGTATCATAGTACTCATGATCCCCTGCCCCTTACTAACTGTCTCGTCTGCTCTCAAAGCCCCCCAAACATAGTGGCCTTCTCTACCCATGTATCAGTCCATAACCCCCAATGTCCTCATCATCCCACCCACCATCATCTCCTCCAATGTCCCCATCATCCCACCCACCATCAACTCCCCCAATGTCCTCATCATCAACTCCAATGTCCCCATCATCCCACCCACCATCAACTCCCCCAATGTCCCCATCATCCCACCCACCATCAACTCCCCCAATGTCCCCATCATCACCCACCATCAACTCCCCCAATGTCCCCATCATCCCACCCACCATCAACTCCCCCAATGTCCCCATCATCCCACCCACCATCAACTCCCCATTAGTCCTCACCACCACCCACCATCAACCCCCAACGTCCATCACCCCACCCACCATCAACTCTTAACAGTCCATCACCTCCCCAATGTCCCCCCCCATCATCCCATCCAGCAGACCCCCATCACCCCCCCTGATGTAAGGTCCTCCAGTAAGCCGCACCTTATGGACGGTCCTCATGCTGTCCTCCCCCAGCGCGCTGCTGAGGGTGTGGTAGACCCCGCTGGCGGCTCTCCGCAGGCTGTTCCCGCCGCCGCCGCTGTTCTCCCTGCGGCTCCTGCCCCCCTCCGCCGCCAGCAGCGCACACAGCAGCAGCAGCGTCACCGGCCGCCTCATCGCTGATCACACCGATCGATTAAGAGCGATTCAACACGATCGATCGATCAATCAGTCAATCAGTCAATCAGCTTGAGCTCGGAGCCTGAGCGCTTCAGCCGCCGGAACCGGAGACTCACACAGCGCTTCCGCCACGGCCGCCTCACTGCTGCCGCCTGGAGGCCGGAAGAGGGAAGTGCGCCTGATCTGGTGTCAGAGCCAGACCTGTTTATCCCAACAAAACTGCCCCAATTACCCCCACCTCAGTTACTTAACTACCCTTCACTGCCATATTTACCCCTCACTGTTTTAATTACCCCTTACTACCATAATTAACCCCTCACTGTTTTAGCTACCCCTCACTGTTTTAATTACCCCTTACTACCATAATTAACCCCTCACTGCCATAATTACCCCCTCACTGTTAAAACTGTAATAACTACCCTCACTGTTTTAAATGCCCCCTCACTGTTATAACTACCCTTCACAGTTTTAACTATCCCCTCAGTGTTATAACTGCCCCTCACTGCCATAATTACCCCTCAATGTATTAACTACCCCTCACAGCCATAACTCACTGTTCTAACTACCCCCTCGCTGTTATAACTGCCCCTCACTGCCATAACTACCCCTCACTGTTATAGCTGCCCCCTTATTGTGCTAACTAACCTTCACTGCCATAAGTGCCCCTGACTGTTCTAACTACCCCTCAATGTTATAACTACCCCTCACTATTATAACTGCCCCTCACTGCCATAATTACCCCTCAATGTATTAACTACCCCTCACTGTTATAACTGCCCCTTTATTGTACTAACTACCCCTCACTGCCATAAATAACCCTCACTGCCATAACTGCCCCTGACTGTTCTAACTACCCCTCACTGTTATAACTATCCCTCACTATTATAACTACCCCTCACTGCCATAACTGACCCTGACTGTTATAACTACCCCTCACTATTATAACTACCCTCACTACCATAACTACCCCTTACTGCCATAACTACCCCTCACTGTTTTAACTACCCCCTCACTGTCATAAGTACCCCTCACTGTTATAACTGCCCTTTAATAAATCTGGGTGTAGTGACGGTACGTGTCCAGCAGGTGTCGCGGCTGCGCAGTTCCGCGCTGACGGAGCGGATCTCGGCCGGTTTGTTTACAGGCTGGAGTTTGGAGGAGAGAGAGAGAGAGGGGGGTCGAGAGACCCTTCATCAGAGCTGCTGACTCTCCGGCACCGTTAGCTGGGTATGGGGGCTGCGGGCGGGCCATGGGGGCTGTGGGCGCTGCTGGCGGTGTGCTGCTGGCCGGGTGGAGGGGCGCTGTGGGCGGAGCAGGTCGCCCTGGTGGAGGTGGCCGTGCAGCAGGACTCTGGAGGGATCCTGCAGGGCCAGCTGCTCCAGGACAGTGTGCACGCGCAGCCTGCAGACCCCCAGCATGACAGAGTACAGAACCCCCCTGATCTGGAAGGAGATCTCAGACTGGTGAGTAGTACTGGACTCCCAAACCAGTCTGGGGAAAGACTGGACACTTCACTTCCACTGCCCCAGAGCTGGGGGTCTTCAGATCCCTGTAGACCACCCCTGGCATTAGGCAAGGTGACTGATTTGCATTACAAAGGAGCTGTATTGCACTGCTCATTCATGATGAGGCATGCAGCAAATCAGAACACAGCTCATTTGCATACACCAGGCCTGTTTCATGGTTTAGAAATGAAGGATGAACTATGACGTACTTCTGTTTCTCAGCATAAAGGCTTGAACTCCGCTTTGTAGATCCGTGTTGAAGAGGAAAGGAAGGAGATCCTCGGTACAGATGATGATGCTGATGATGCTGATGAAGGTTCCGCTGAAGATCAGACTAATCCGTGGATAGGGGTGGTACCTGTTGAGATGGAGGAAGGCAGCACTGTTTCTAATGGCAACCAGGAATCCTTTGCTGCTGCTGTGGTTAACAAGGTGAGTGCTGTATACAGTCATGGGGGAAAATGAGGAAGTGCCAGTTTCCCAACCCATTAGGACTCTTCCCCCATCACATACGATGCTCCCGACACTAGGGGGGTGAAGACAAGCACATGCCTCCTCTGATACATGTGCTTGGAAGAAAGCGCCAGGTCCCCAGCTCCGATACAACGGCCGACTGTGACTGTGACTGTGCCGACTTGAGATTTGAACCTGTGATCCTCGGACCATAGGTTAGCACATTAGTCCGCTGAGCTGATATCTGATATAGATATAAATATCGATATATCGCTCAGCCCGTATCCCGCTCTGTTTATATCCCGATATGGATATAAATATTGCTATATCGTTGAGCCCGTATCCCGCTCTGTTTATATCGCGATATGCATATAAATATTGCTATATCGTTGAGCCCGTATCCCGCTCTGTTTATATCGCGATATGCATATAAATATTGGTATATTGCTCAGCCCGTATCCCGCTCTGTTTATATCCTGATATGGATATAAATATTGCTATATCGTTGAGCCCGTATCCCGCTCTGTTTATATCGCGATATGCATATAAATATTGCTATATTGCTCAGCCCGTATCCCGCTCTGTTTATATCCTGATATAGTTATCGATATATCGATCAGCCTGTATCTTGCTCTGTTTATATCCTGTATAGATATAAATATCGATATATCGTTCAGCTCGTATTTCACTCTGTTTATATCCCGATATAGATATAAATATCGATATATCACTCAGCCTGTATCCCGCTCTGTTTTAATCCTGATATAGATATAAATGTCGATATATCGCCTCAGCCCTAATTGTATAGAATTTAATAATTCATAAAACTTAACTTATTTAAACCTCAGCCATCACCATGGCGAGTCCTTCAAGAAGTCCTTCAATGTGGTTGTAGATTCATATGACATTTTTGGGAAGGGATTTAAAAAGGAAGGTCTCGTACATTTTGACTTGAATTTGACTTGGTGAAATTGCTGCAACAAAGCATACGTTTACTGACGTAGTTAATTCTAGCAGATGTGTGACCAGTAATATTATAATAATTACACAATAATGTTGTTAAATTGGAAACTTAATTCAGTCAGAATTCTTTATCACTTTATAACATGAACTTATATTTTTACGCTTAATTAGATTAAAGGTCAAAATCCTGAAATATATTACTAGGATTTAGAACATTTTGTGAAGGTCATACGAGCCCCCTCTAAACTAAGTCATTCTGTGTCTCTTTTTTCTCCACAGATGAAGAGAGCGCTTGTTTTAGGGGCATCTGCGCTCATCATCCTCGTCCTCAACCAGAACACAGTGCGAGAGGTACCTGAACCGCTGTATTAAATAGTTCTGAAATCTCAAAACCACACATAAAAACTAAGTTCCAGGTGGTTCTCAGTGAACATCTTTGACCTTTTTAACATATTTAAACATACCATCCACCGTCTCTGACATCGACTGGAAGAAAGACGTCCCCACTCCCCCATACGGAATTCTTTCAGCTCTGTGATGTTTCAGTGTCAGTCTTTGTACAGACGCTCTTCCGTTCTCCTCAAGCCACCTCTGATACAATAAAGATCTCATAGTGGTTTCTATGATGGAGAGATCTCCACACCCTGCTGCAGCCAAGCAGCTCCAAACCATCACACTTCCACCACCATGTTTCACAGTTGGTGTGAGGTTCTTGTGCTCAAATGCTATGTTTGGTTTGCTCCAAATGTCCTCTGTTACTGTGTCCAAATAATTCAACTTTTGATGAGTCCAATGTACATTGTTCCAGAAGTCCTGCATTTTGTCTAGGTGTTCTCTGGGAAACTGTAGTCTTGTCCTGATGTCCTTACACACCTCCCATGAAACATGTCTGACCTCACAAATCCTGTTCTGGAACCTGGATTGGAACCAGCGATCCCACTACCAACTATTAACAGCCTAAAGTGCTTAATGGAAGAATGGTTTACTGTTACTATGCAAATTATTATTCATACCTTCAAAAAAAAAATAGTTGCAAAAATATTTGCACCCAGAGGGAAGTGTGGGATTGCGGTGCTATTGGGAAGGGAATTAAAGGTTCATAAATGATTGAAAATGTAGACTGATATGATCAATATTTATTGATCTACTCACACAGAAGTTGTGTCTCTCAGTACGGCGTCGGGTTTAACGCAGCACGCCAGACGTCTCTGCATGGAGTTGTAGAGGTTCCTAATGGTGTCCTGTGATGATCCATCCCATGCAGCTTGAATGTTCTCATGATCTTGAGACGACAGCAGTGTGTGGACGAGCATCGTCCTGTTGGAATAGAGCACCGGAGTGAGTGTTCAGAAAAGGTAGAACCACTGGTGGCAGGACCTCATTAACGTAACGTTGAGCTGTCGAAGTGCACCTGGCATCATACGAAATTGCACCCCACACTGTGGTCAAACCACTGATCTTGGTGCTGACTATGTTGCCGTCACATATGGGTTTGTTTATCGTATAATTGGTAATAATAGGTATTTATATTGAGAATTGGTGTTTGCTTGATTACATACATTTGTCTCCTCTACAGATGGACCTCTCGCAGGTTCTCTCTAAGCCAATCATCATCATTCAGACTTCAGAGAACGTCACTAAGCTCATTGGAGCTCTACTCAGGTTTGACATTAAGCTGCTTATTATATTTTCAGGTCGTGTTATTCCATTTTCAAAGCTGTACAACGTTCTTTCCCCATTTTCTTCTTTTTCAGAGGTCTCCATGCAACTGCCAAAATCACTTACAAAACATTTCTACAGAATAACTTGGTAAGATTTTATAGTGCACTGTTTTATAACCACCAGGAGGTTATGATGTGTGTCCAAAAATATCCGGACACCCGTTGTAATGAGAGAATACAGCTATAGGGGTTCAGTGGAGAACATACAGCTGTGTACTCTCTATAGAAAAGCGGTGACCACTACAATAGGGTGCTCTGCATCAGCTGTGATCAGTGTGGGTTACAGGGGTATAAGCCCCCACCACTGAGCTGTGCAATCAAATCCTCCTCACCTCACAGCAATGTTCCATCATCTAGTGTAAAGCTGTCGCAGAAGGGTAAACGCTGTTACAGTAAAGGAGGACTGGAAGCTAACACCCTTGATTTCACAAGAAACACTGGAGAGGGGGTGTCCACATACTTTTGGACATGCAGTGGATGTGTCAGTGTGTGAAGTTTGGTTTCATTATGATGGGTGTGTGAAATTTGTCTGGTGTGGTGCAGGGGGCCACTCTGACCCTGTGGTCAAGCTGTGGACGCTCCAGAGGGGGGCTTTATGGAGAGTGGCAGGGTGTCATCTGCACTGGAGAGACTAACTCGCCTGTACAGGTATGAACGTGCTCCAGTCGAGAGCCACTACCGAAGACTTGTTCACCCCACTCACCCAACAGGGATGCACCAACCTGATTTTTCCAGTACGATACCAATCTGGTACCAGTGTGAATTAATAAACCATATACCTCACCGACTTAACGCATGGGAAGCCCTCGTGCAGCAATAGTATGCTGACTATGGGTCTCGCCAGTTATGGCCCTCGTTTGGAATTGCTAGGAGGGCATTATCATGTTTGGCCCTTGTCCAAAATTTCTAGCATGGTGGTAGCATGCTGTCTACGGCCCTCATCCAACATTGCTACCATGGCGTAAGCACGTTGTCTATGGTCCTCCTCCACAATCGCTTGAGCAGCATAAGAACGCTGGCTACCAGCCTCCTACGGTTCCTACGGTTGACGAGGCCAAGATGTTGGATGACCTAATCACCACAAAAAGTACTGAATGGAGCGTCAAATGAAAGTAGCTGAATGCGTTCATTAGAAGGGGGGTTCACAAACTTTTGGACATATAGTGTATCAGCGTTTCTTCATTTTTTTTTTATTCCTCTCCTTTTTACTCGGCTTTTCAGAAGTACTTGCAGCAGCTGTGGAACACAGTGGTGCTGGTGGCTCTGATTCTGTCCACTGGTGTCATAGTTCACGCCCGCTGGCAGTACCACGACACCCAGTTTAACGATGACCTACAGGTGATCTTCCATCAATGAATCGGCTCATTGACTGTTTAGGTTCAGAGGGTAAATTGGGGGAATCCGATTTGCATCACAGTGCTGATGGTTGGTATCTCTCTCTCCTCAGCTGCTCCCAAAGCAGGACCTGCTGAAATACCTGTCAGCGTTAAAGACCCGAATATACCGGCAGCCCAAAACCTGGTCTGACCCAATACACGGTCAGCCAGAGACAGACAGCTGTGCTGTGTGTTTGGAGCAATACAATAACAACCAGGTAACAAACACACACACACACACACACACTCTTTTTATCCTCTACACATTATGACATGACACACAGCTTGTCTAGTGCCTGTAGAAAAGTACTGCCAATAGCCGATGAACCAACATGAACCTATGAATCTACCATCTTGTTGCAGATTGCAATCAAATGTGTGTGTGTGTGTGTGTGTGTGTGTGTGTGTGTGTGTGTGTGTGTGTGTGGGTGTGTTTTGCAGTGTTTGCGAGTTTTGCCATGCCTTCATGAGTTCCATAGAGACTGTGTGGATCCTTGGCTTCTGCTGCAGCAAACCTGCCCTCTCTGCAAACGCAGTGTACTTGGTTAGTATAACACACACACACACACACACACACACACACACACACACACACACACACACACACACACACACACACACACACAGTCAGAACAGTAGAACTGCAGATATTACAAGTGTTGATGTTCCACCTTAGAACCCTTCCACTGTTTATGGAGCTCTTGCACAGCAGCAAAAACAAAGGATTTAGCCCTAATTTAAAATGATGGGAAATTAGAAGTTAGCCCTAAACCGATCCACTGGTTTAGAACAGGACAGTCCTATTAATTACCCTGACTACAATGAGTATGATATTGAGTGTGTCCCTCATGTGCTGCCATAACTGCTCTGACCCATTGAGGCATGGACATCACAAGACCTCTGAAGGTGTTATGTGGTATCTGGCATCAAGACTAACGTTACAGCAGATCCTTTAAAACCTGTAACTTGAGAATTGGGACCTCTGTGAACATCAGTGAGCCTTGGGCCCCGTGTCCCAGTAGCCTACTCACCAAAGTCCTTCCTTGGAGGACTTTGGGAAGATCGCTTGTCCATTTTTCCTCCTTCAACACATTAACTTCTGGAACTGACTGTTCACTTGCTGCCAAATATACCCACCCCTTGACAAGAGACACCATCATTGGTACTAATGGGATGGATGTTCTTAGTGTATTAATGCTAATTTAAATATTGTCTGCAGGCAATTTCTGTTGAAACAGAGCGGACTCGCACTGATGGATTGGTATCGAGATTCCTCTCCAACAGCCCTGCTCTCCAAACCTTGTACTGTATTGGGGCTTCTCCATAGGAATGAACCTTGACCTCTCCGGAGACTCCTCACCTCGATGTCTGACCTCTACCTGACCCAGAGGATCCTGTTTCCTTTAAATATCTGCTACAGATTTTATGAGCATGGGATCATCACTCGGTGTGTTTATGTGGATGAAGACTGTGGGGGGGCGAGGGCGGGTGCGGACGACGCTGCATTGTTAAGACTGGTAACAGGAGGCGCACTGCACTGCTGTTTGTCTTACTTTTCACCATTAACACAACACAACAGCGTTCACTTTGCTGTACGTTTTTAGGCCTCAAAGTTCCACCTCTCCATATTGGGTTTTATATACCCATCAATGCCGATGCGTTATTCCTCTAATTACTAGGGATGCACAGATCCGATATTAGGATTGGATATTCATCCCAATATTAAAGAGCAACACCAGCGTCCATTTAGCACCACCTCCTTTCTCTGCACTCTGGGATTTGGAGTGGTTGCTGGTCATCGTCACGTTTTATGGAAAAATGCTACCCAAACATCATCGTTGTGATGTTATAACATTGGCTACGACCCTCATCCAAAATCGTAAGCATGGCATTAGCTCTCTGGCTACCAGTTAGCACAGCAGCTATGGACTTCATCCAGAATCGCTAATGTGGCTTAAGCATGCTGGCTACCAGCCTGCTCCTACATCGCTACCACAGCGTTACCGTGCCAACTACAACCCTCATGCAGATTCACCCCCATGCTATTGGCATGCTGGCTAGGGACCTCATTAGAACTGTTATCCCCACTTATGTCACGTGAGTATAATGTAATTTGCTGGCAGGCAGATTCTTTTCTGTAAACTCAGGAACGATCCGTACGATCACTCCATTCACCTAGACTTATAGAATCGGAGACCCACAGTTTGAGGGCAGCTGCATACGGTATTCCAAGCCTCATAACTCAGCATCTGAATAACATACAGAGATGATACATATATAACATTCTGGATATTCAGAATCATCTAACATGGACCTATTGTACAGACCACTGGATATGGACCACTGTACATGGTAAATGATCTCAAGCTCCAAAAGTGTTCAAAATCAACAGACTACCTGTTTATCCAATATACTAGCATATTTCAGAGTTCAGTCCCACTTTGGGTGCATTTACATTCCCTGTTAAGCTGTTCTCTGCAGTTTTTAAGTGGTTGAGAGAGCAGACCACAGACCTACCTACTGTTCTTGAACGTTCTCTAGTTATAATAGAGAACACAATGGCATCACAGTCACAGCTGCACTTTCCTTATAAGGATATAATCTGCTGCTCTTCACTCAGTCTTACTCTGTCTTGAAGATAGATACGTCTGTCTAATAAATAAGTAAATAACAAATAATGTAGTAACTTGGATTAGAGTTGATTAATATACATTTAAACTCTTAGTATAAATTTCCTTCCCATTCTAATCAATACAACGAAACTTGTTTTCAAAATGATTGCATTTCCAGTTTACAAAACTCTCTGGATTCTCAAGCAAGATTCCAAGATTCCTAGCAAAATCTGTACTAATCTCTTAATTCTGTTTACAATCTTTTATTTTTTTTTAATGACAAATAAATAGCAAACCAGTACGTTGATGTGTGTTATAGTCTGTTATCTTTTTGTCACAAAGTAAAATAATGTAAGCCGATCCTTAATTGTAAATGTATCTATCACGTCAGTATCAGAATTGGAAAAGTTGGATCGGTGCGTCCCTACGAATTACTTTTACAGTGTTACATGTAAGCATGGCGTAATTTTGCATTATGTGAAATACTCCATTAGTACACTATCTGTAGCTTTAAAGCTTTAAATATAATTTCTAGTAAACGTGTTGACATTTGTATTGCTGCTCTGCCAGTATGAATTCACTTCTCATCGCTTAACATGAAACTGTGATATGATGTCACTGTTGGAAATGACAATGTAATGCTTTTTAACGTGGAAACTTTCTTCTCGCACAAACAGCTTAAAGCACTGACAAACAAAGGCACTGCAGTGCGCCCACATTATCCAGCCGTTAAAACACAGCTGCCATTGTGTTCCCATCAGGAGCTCCAGATCTGACGTGGGTTTCTTTCCGGCAGAAATGAATGGGGTGTAGAGACTCTCCTCTCTCTCACCATGTGGTTCAAACCCCTTTGTGTTTAGTCCTGAGTACATTTTCCACAACATGTGAATCTGAATCTTCTGAACGACAAGATCATTAATAATAATAAATATAATATTGATAAAATGCAACTCGCAGCAGAAGGTAATGAAGTAATAAAGGTAAAAAAAAAAAGACAGAACCACAGAAATCAAACTGAAAGGAAAATTATAAAAATAGTATTAAAGTATTATTACAAAATAATTAACATTTAATAATATTTAGTTTAATAAAATAAAATTATCAGGTTTTCAATTTGAGTATTAAAACAATACTAGAAGCACTAAATGCAATAAAATTAAACATTCATGAGTAATAAAAGTTCTCAAATAGAACATAGTAAAAAAAAAGAAACAATTATGAGTCTCTGGGTCTTCTTTTAATATATTATTATTATTATTAATAATAATAATAATAATAATAATAATAATAATAATAATATTTAAAAAAGGCCAATAGAAAAAAAGAAATTAAAACAAATAATGTAACATAGAACTAAAAACTTCTTCTTTTGGCTGCTCCCTTTAGGGGTCGTCACAGCGGATCATCATATTTATGACCTGCATTATAGTTTTGGCACAAGTTTAACGCCGGATGCCCTTCCTGATGCAACCCTCACCATTTATCCGGACTTGGGACCGGCGCCAGAAGTGCACAAACTACACCCCTAATGGCTGGTTTTAACATAGTACTAAAAACTAATATTAGTTAAAGATGAAATAGGGGTTATGAACAATATAAATGAAACAACATGTATGCTGTTTGTGTTTGTTAATGGTGTAGTGACACCACCAGCCATTTAAACTAATGTTCATTATTTTTGAACAAAATTAATCATTCCACAGTGAAAATAGAGCTCCATCCATGGTGTAGAGCACCACCAGTTCCTTCACCTGCAACCTGAACTCTCCAGAGCTTCTGAACTCCACACTGAACAGAGCTCTCGGTGTGTTTGTGGCATTATGAGGTCAGTTCAGTGTGCAGTAGTGTTAGATTAGTATGCATCACTCATATCTCTCCTTAATAAAGTCATAGTTCGGAAGATCTGGAGACATTCGGGAGAAAATGTACACAGCAGTAAACGTACGGCTACGGAATGTGTGTGTTTACCACAGGGTTGAGATCCAGTTCAGAGCCAGAGTTCCTGATTTGCTTACCGCCACCATAACGCCTCCTGCCCCCCAGTGCTGACCTGCACTGACCTTCAGATCATCTCTGCTTCCAAAAGACCTTCTTCCATTAACGCTCAGGGTGTGTGGGCTAAGTGTGTGTTATCTCTCAGGCGTTCCTCGTGTCTGTCTGAATGCGGGAATGCTGTGTTTATTGGAAAATAGTTTCAGGCCTCAGAGTTCGACCTCGCCACACCAGACTACATCTAACAGTTATTGCTGATGTTTATTCTGTAAAAGTGTTTTCTTCAGCTTTTCTATTCATAAAGAGTTTAAATTTAAGCATTGTTTAACCTGCTGGGAATGTGCAGGTGTGTCAGATGTTCTTACTTGAAAGAATCGAGTCTTGCACTTCTGTCCCGTGTTTAGTGGAGAAACGGAAACTTTCTTATTCAAGTGGACAAGAGTCCACTTACAAGGCCTCATCCTACATCGCTGCTGCATCACAAGTGGTGGTTAGGGACTGCAGTAATCAGTCTTGTGACTGGAAGGTTGCCGGTTCGAGTCCCTGAACTGACAGGGCACTTAACTCCCCAGCTGCTCCCCAAGTGCCGTGGATAGGGCTGCCGACCACTCCGGGCACGTGTGCTCACTGCCCCCTGGTGTGTATGGGTAAAATATGGAGGACAGTGGACCTAGGCACACCTTAACTTTTACTGTGGCATTTGATCATTGACTATGGCCTTCTTCAATGTCACTGTTGTGTTGTTATTACGCTGGCTTGTCGAACAGGGCTGCTATTATGTTAGTGTCCCGGTGCAGCCCTTAAGCGAACAGTCTACAGGCCTCGTTGAATATCCGTCATCATTAACATGCTGACTACAAGGCCTCAGTCAACATCCCTGCGGCATTGTTAGCACACCAGCTATGGGCCTCATCCAACAATGCTGCTGGATTGCTTATTTGCTGGTTACGGGTCCGAAATCAGCCCTGCATTGTCAGAACACTGGCTACGAGGCCTCGTCCGGCAGTGCAGTGCTGCTGTATCAGTAGTGTGCTGGCTACAAGGCCTCGTCCAACATCTCTGCTGTGTCGTTAGTGTGCTGGCTATGGGCATCATCAAACATCTCTGCTGCATCGTTAGTGCATGGTCTAAAAGGCCTCGTCCAACATCACTACTGCGTCGTTAGTGCGTCGGCTGCGGGCAAAATCTATAAAATCATTAGAGTGAATTGGGAGAAGCCACGAATTCTTACCAATAAGAACTGAAATCTTATAAATGTAATGGATTTTTGGTTTAGATCCAGTCTGGTTGTGTCAAACATCCTGCAGAAAGATTTGTTACCTTATATTTTTCTAAACGTGAAACAGAAAGAGGCAAAAAAAAGGACACCTTTGCTTTCAGACAGCTGGATATGCGATAGATCAACAGCTTAACCTTCTCTCTCTCTCTCTCCCATACACACACACACACACACGAGACCTGGAAGTCTTAAAATCAGTATCGTTACGTCTTGTACGATCTTAAATCTCAGAACTGCGTCTTATTTCATGTTGTGATTTTGTACGTCCGTTTGTGTTTGTGGGGAGGAGCTGGAGCCACCTGGAGATCATAGATGTAGTAAGAAACACACTCCTGCATGCACACACGTACAAACACACTGCAGTCAGCACTCGAGCACTTCACCTGCTGCTCCTTCAGCCCAAGCTGTTCCTTAGCTGATCTGGAGACAGCTGTAGCATTCACCTCTGCTACTCCAGTGCGCTGCTGAACCAGATCTCCAGGTGAATCCATCTCACATCTGCTCTACAGCCTCCTCACTTTGATGTGACTGGTTTCTGATTATTATTTCATGTAACTTTATCCAGTTAGAGAGTTTATTCACAGTATATATTTTCAGTTAAATGATCCAAACAGCTTTATTCAAGACATAATGCAGAAAAAAATTGGTATTTGGCTTATTTTTCAAGAAATGTTCAAAACATCATGGAATTTTTGTTCTTTTTAATGAAACAAATGCAAAATAATGAAGAGGATTTCCCCAAAGGTAACATCCAGCATGAATTCAAATAAGCATCCGAGACTCTATTGTATTGTATTGTACTGCAGCCGGAGTCTGAGAGTGTGAAACTGTCCGTGCTCGCTCCTCAACACTCAATGTGATGCTGGCCGGTAAAAATAAATAAGTCTATGATTCAGTAAAATGTGAGAATGAGAGTTAAGTTGTGGCCACCCTTATTCAAAACCCTCCACATGTTAAAAATCCAGACCTGTTACATAGGAGATGGGGGTGTTTTCACAAAAAAAAACTAATGGTGGCAACTGTACGCAAGCGAGGTCTAACCAAATTGTTCACACGTGGCGATATAAGTTGTTTATTTTGTATTTATGTGCGATGTCACCTTAGGGCTCTGACACGCTGCAGAATAAGTTTCTGCCTTTTGACACATTTTCCATGAAATTACAATTTTTTGCTTTTTTCCAAGATAAATTTACCAAAAAACAAAAACAAAAACAAACATTTCCATCTCAATTTGAAAGTACCGCTGCATCATTGCTGGGCAGCCAATGAGCTCAGAGAAAAGTGCTGGATCCGCAAGCAGCGTGACCCAGGATTCTAACCTGTGTTCCTCAGATCATAGTTCTATCGTGATGGACCACTGAGCCATTCAGAGCCCTTACTTTAGCCATTATAAGGGATAATGATTTTTTTGAACTGATCAAATGATAAACCACCAAATAAAATAATGTAAACAAACTTAGAGGTGCAGACTCGGGTTAACATGATGTCACTCTCTGGGGTCTGAAGGGCACTATACGTCTGCGGTGGGGTTCTCTCAGACTAAACGTTCTCTCTCTGGTTCAGACAGTGCAGTACTTTGTACTTTGCTCTGCTTCTGTTTAAATAAACCTATTTGTTACATCATGGCATCAAAAAAAGCGTCTCTGCTGCATTTTCAGCACTTTGGTTTGTCTCGTCCTGTTTGGACTTCATTACAAAAGAAAAAAAAAATTATATTATTATTATTATTACTATTATGATTATATATCCCTTTAAACTCTGTCTTTCTACACCTTCAAATTCAATTAGAGCCCATTAGAAATGAGAACAGATTCAGAAATAATCAAATCTCTTACTGTCTTAAAAAAGGAAGGCCTGTAATGGACCATGGTGGCGCATCATCTGGATGCTTCTCAAATCATCTGCTCACTGTCACGTCAAATCCTTGTCTTTATTTACAAAATGTGGAATTTTGTTTATTTATGTAATAAATGTTGTTTGTTTACATCTAGAGGTGGAAAATCCATGTCCAGAAAGTAAAAGTCGCTCCCAGGATATTGATCCTGTTTTCCAAATCTTGGGATGGACTTGCTGGACCTGGATTTTCCACCTCTACCTGTACCGTTTGATAATGTCAGTTTTGGAAAGGACCCACAGAAGTGGTCCAACATTATTCTTTTAAATTAAAAGAATGTGTTATAAAGAGATGAGGCTTTGTTACCATAGTGACATCAACAAGGAAATTCCACCAGATTTTCAGGAATTTCATTTCCTCATTTTCATTTTTTCGATTTTCAGTTTCTCCCCCAAATGCAGTATTTCAGCGCTATCAGTTATTCAGTGTAGGGTTTGATGTGAAATTGGAATTCCGTAACAGTGGCGGTGAATGGAAGCAGGCATCAGCCGCCATGACAACACAGATCTAGCTTTGTAGCTATTTATCCAATCCCACCAGTGAACCTACATGTGTCTTCTGACCAAAACGAGTGGTATATGGAATGTTGATGATGGTAAAATAGCGGCAAATCTGAACAACAATTTTCTTAACATCCTGCAGCACGTATCCCTCCACAGTTTTAATGATATGCGGTTTTAAACACATTATAGAGGCAAAATCTTCTCAGAACCGGTTTCAGGCTTCCGGCCTGTATGTATTCATAACCATTAGGTGTAACTTTCTTTGAACGGTGCAAGAATTTTGAATTATTGGTGGAATTCTCTATGATTACAGAAGCTACATTCAGTATCTAGAACATAGATCATCCTTCATCTCCTGTGTCTGTGAAGTGATGTTTTCTGTTTTTCATTCCAGACTGGTTTTACCAGTCAAATTCCGTGTGTTTTGATTTTTTTTTTTTTCGTCTCAGGACGGAATCATGCCTTTATTCCTCTTCCTGTCTGCCATGGTTCGACGATTGTGATTGGCTCCTCGGCTCTTGTTCATTTCCTTCCTGCGGCGATCGAGAACGGTTTCCTGTGTCTGGCCCCGCCCTTTAGGCCCGCCCACTACATTACTCTGAGGAGGCGGTCTGTAGCTATTGGACAGAAGGACAAAACAAATATCATCAGTTGATTTATGTGTCTCTTCGATTACTGACCTTTCCAGGCTCCGCCCACTATTTGGGCTTTTCCACTGCGTGGTAGCTACTACTACTCAGGATGTTATACCTGTTCACTTGTGCTTCCAACTGAACTGATTAGGGACTAAAATGTGATGCATATATCTTCATATAAATATAAAGCACAGTATAGGCTGAGGTGATATTGTTTTTATTGAACTTCTGTTGAGCTTTGCTCCACCCCCTGCTCTCAGCTGCTCCATTACTCCGCTCATTTTCACTCCCACTCACATTGTCTCACACACCATAAAATAATTGTGTGTATAGAGAAGAAATGAAGATCAGATTTCAGTATGTTTAGTTACAGTTAAAGCCATAAAGGATTTCACAGGATTTCACACTGTATTTTTCACAAACTAAATCGTATATATTGTATATCAGCATGCTGCTAAAATATAGTAGGATATTTTTTTTTGTCCATATCGCCCAGTCCTAACTTCAAACAGCTATGTAAGGCCGAGTAGTGTCGGTACCCTGCAGTGGAAAATCATCATAATGTATTCTTTATTATATACACCGTCTCTGCTGAATGCTGATCAAATCTGAGTGGCTGAAAGTGAAAAGTGAAGAATATTAAACTCCTCCTTATCGCTGATCTTGTTATGGGTCTGTTGCTGTAATGTATACGGGGTACATTACCCTCTCCTGTGCTGCATGGCCAATCGTCTGGCTTCTGCTCGTTCTCGGAGCACAGCGGGGTCCTGCACGAACTGATCTCGCTTTACTGCGTCTTCCTGCTGAAACACAGATTTCACTAAATTAAAATGTAACATTTGTTATGTATCTGCAGATTATACATGTGATTATAATGTATGTGTGACTTTATGAACCAAAAACAGTCATAATTAATTTTTAAACAATTATTTTCTCTCAGATTTATCCTTTAGAATTAAACAGACTGTTATTGTGCCTTTAAGGCGCCCGTATCATGGCACAAAGAGAATTTCCTTTACTAAAGAATTTTGTAATACAATATAAATGCTGTTAAAGTGCAGTATATTTTTATATGTATAAACATTTACACACCCCTTAGCATTTGTATAATGATTTGTTCAAGAATAATAAGACTGTTTTGCTATTCCAGACCTGGCTAGTGCACCCCCTAGTGGCCAAAAGGTCTGTTTCGCTGTTTACACCTGAATTGATAACAAAACTGAGGATTTTTTCCTCTATTATGTAGCAGTGGACAGCTATCTATAACTCCGCCTCCACTGATAATGAAACAATGAGGATCCTATGAGCACTGATGAAGGACTAGAGGATGACCAACTGATGAGGAGTGTCTAATAGAGTGGGCAGTGAGGACTTTGAATGGGGTGGAGATTAACTTCTGTGGGCTGATGAGGTATCACTAAATACATTGGTTTCATGACACAGAATATCATAGCCACATAAGGAACCTTACCTTCTCTTCTTCCTCCTCTTCTCCCTCATCATCTTCCTGAGCCTTCTGTCCCATTCTGAGCACCTGTGGTGTGGTGAAGGGCCTATAGGGGGCAGCGATTCATCATCATACACTTCTATTCAGATGTGGAATCAATGTTTACAGTACAATTAAAATAATTTACATGGTAAAATATTCACATTATTATATTTAAACTCACATTTCTCTCATTTTAATGCTGATACTGTCTAATTAGTAATTTATCAAAGTTAAATATTCAAAAAATTTCAGATACTGGATTTCTGATTTTCAGCTACAAGGCTTTTTTTTTATATGTAATGAACATAAAAACAATAACAGTTTGAATGAAATTATGAACATATATTTCATGTTTTTGAGATGCACTGGTAATTTTTAAGTACGTAACTAAGATCTTCAATGAGGTCTTGCATACCTGCGGTTCAGCAGCTCATCGTCCTCATCCAGGTCATTGGCCCCCACCTGGTTGATGTCGTACGTGTCATCATATTCGTCATCATAGTCATCAAATGCATAAGAACCGACTTTATCGGCCTGATCGGCTGCTATGGGAACCTCCTCCACAACTGTCTGGTAGCTCCGATACCTCTCTCTTTGTTCGTCAATGTGACGTTTATCATTGAGCATGTCACGCACATTCTCCCCCTGCCTGACACACACAAGCACGCACGCACGCACGCACACACACACACACACACACACACACACACACACACTTACTTACTTACTGGTATGAACTTGAGAGTAAAAAACATATAATAAACTTTCATGCCAAACATTTTTATAGCCTCATGTACACACGTATACACACACACACACACTAATATATATATTTATATATATTCATATCCTCACCTCCTACCCTTCCACACACGGCTCATGTCCACTTGGTCACGGTTAAACACATCAAACTCATCATCATCAAACACATTAGATCTGGAGGTCATCACTGTGGGCAACACTTCCTTTACTGGCCTGCAGGGGGCAGCAGTAAGTACAACACTTACTCTATGAAAACATTAATTTAAATAATTCACAGTGGTTTAATAATAATTCTAACTGAATCCTAAATAATTCAAAGTAGGTACTGAACAATTCATAGTGGATACTAAACAGATCACAGTGGATACTGAATAATTCATAGTGAATGCTTAAGTTGTAGTAATTGTTTACTGTAACTTCTGACAAATATGTCTTCATTCTGAGTGTGTGTGTGTGTCTACCTGGGCATTGATCTGTCCAATTTGTTGAGTTCTGGAACCAGTTTGTCCTCCAGGATGTTGTTGATGACCAGTTCACTGTCATAGCCATACTGTTCTAGGCAGGCCAGCAAGAAACCCTCACCCAGATCTGGTAGCAGGTCACGGATATGAAAGAGTAGAGACTCCAACTCTCCAGCACTCACAGTACACACTGCCCCCTACAGGACCAAAGGGTATCTCATAGTATTACTTAGAGAAAACATGCTAATCTTGCTGGCGGTGTAAAGCAGTCACCACTGAGCTCTGGAGCAGCAGAAATGCGTTCTGCAGGATGACGAATCACACTTCTCTATCTGGCAGTCGGATGAGTCTGGGTTGGGTGAATGCCAGGAGAATGCTTCCTGTCTGGCTACTTTGGGCTAGCTGTAAAGTTTGGTGGAGGTGGGATAATGCTATGGGGCTGATTGTCAGGGTTTGGTCTCTCCCCCTTATTTCCCCTTAAACGCTTCAGCAGACTAAGACATTCTGGAAATATGTAGATTGAAACAGTAGAACAGAGACTGTGAACATCAGTGTCTGACTTCACAAAAGTTCTTCTGGATGAATGTAAAAAACTACCCACAAACACACACCAGAAGAATGGAAGCAGCTGTGCTAGAAAAGGGGAACTATATTATTACATCACAACTTACATTAGCTCCTTTGTGAGGAATGTCCATCACAGCCTCTGCCCCTCTAAGCTCCTCCCCCGAGTTAGCCCCATCTCCTGCTGCATCCATTTGGGCTGAAGCAGTATTCCAGCAAGCCGTGCTCTTATTCTCTATGCTCTGTTTGGCCGGAGAGGCAGTAATGGGTCGTTTTTTCCCAGTGCTGTCCCAGGCGGACTCCACGGCCTGCAGTAAGTATGATGTCCGAGTGTCATCTCTGAGAGGACGTTAAGGTGCAGAACACACTGTGTGAGGACTAATTGGTTACATGAGTATAAAAGCTACATTAGTGATGAAGGAGGAGGCTGGTAGCTGGCATGCTAATGCCACAATAGTGATTTCTGGTTGAGGGCTGTAGCTGTTGTTTCAACAATACAGTAGCAAGTAATTATAACAAAAAATAGTGTAGGTAGTGTGAGCTAGGTGTGTGCGTGTGTGTGTGTATACATGTAACAGTAAGGATACAGATGAGGAAAAGCCTGCTGCAGAAGGCTGACGTCATCAGCCACAGGAAACTGTTCATCATAATCAGCCAAAAACCTGCCAATCAAAACACTACAGCAGTTAGTCGCACAGCAGTTATATATATATATATATATATATATATATATATATATATATATATATATATATATATATATATATATATATACACACACACACACACACACACATACACCACATTTAATTGCAGAGATCTTTTTCAACATGAAATTTAATTAGACATTTCTGCTACGTTCTGAAGCTGTAGAATTGCCATCTTTTACTAAAATGTTCATCTCTACACCTCTGCAGAACCTTCAGCAAAAAATTATAATAATACATCTCTACAAAAATATATATATATATAACAGATGTGCCGTAATAAAAACGAGTGGTGGCCACTGATTAAATGCAGTCTTTCTGTAATGTGAAGAGAGAAACCTCCAATACTCATAAACACAGACTTGCATGAAGTTTGTATCTTCAAGCAAAGTAAATTGGGGGTTTAACACTCAATGAAGTTATTTTTTTTAGGGGTTTAGTGAAGATGGGACATTTTTGACCCGGGGTTGTAAACAGAATATTAAGACAACATGAGAGTTAAACACGTAGTACAATTTGAACTGATGAATAGAAATCTTCCAAAATGACTTTGGAAGGTAAGGTTTGTTGGTTCTACTGTAAAGTTGCAATAAATAACATTATTACAATAAAATAGATTTTTTATTGTTAAATTGAATTAAAATTAAAACCTTTTTTCTTGTAGAAAAGATGCGAACGTCTGAAGAAAGTCCTCTACAAAAGAAGCTGTGTGTTCAGACCTGCGAGGAAGGTAAACATGCTTCAGGTTAAAGTGAAAGACTAAATTAAAATTAAAAATCCATAGCCAGATTCATCCATTTTAGTAAAGCAATTAAAGACATGAAGGTAAAACACTGGAATGTGTGTGTGTGTGTGTGTGAGTTCTTACCCCTCCAGTATAGGCTGTAGACAGGTGTGCTGCAGCAGTAGGTGTGTAATCTCAACCATTCTCCTGCGAGAGTGACACACTCTCCTCCACAGATCCTCTTGCAGGCTGAGAAACACACACACACACCAGTGAATGTATATACAAACAGACTGGGGGATACATGAGACAACATATATCATATATACAACAGATGTCAATAGTATGCAGAATGATTAGGCAACAAATAAATATATTAGGGATGGGCAATAAATTGGTATATATACAGGCTGAGCAATATATCAATATTTATATCTATATTGGGATAAAAACAGAGCGGGATACGGGCTGAGCGATATATCAATATTTATATCTATATTGGGATAAAAACAGAGCGGGATACGGGCTGAGCAATATATCGATATTTATATCTATATCAGGATATAAACAGAGCGGGAGATGGGCTGAGCGATATATCGATATTTATATCTATATCGGGATATAAACAGAGCGGGATACGGGCTGCGCGATATATATCGATGTTTATATCTATATCGGGATATAACTATATATCTATATCGGGTTCAAACTAACCATTTATCAAAGTTTCTCTTCATCACTGCTTTCTCCAGATCAGGCACCACCGCCTCGTAGAAAGACGACAACCTGCAAACAAACCATTATTAACATTAAGGGTAAAAATCTCAAGCTGTGTCACAATCTAAACAGCCTGTACCACCTCCTTCTGCAGGACCATGAGTGACCACCGTTTAGTCACCAATCTGCTCAGATTAGACAGAGGATAGTTTTTCCGTTTTCTTTAAAACCTTTGGCCAAAAATCAAACAAGCAAAATTAAATTTGGTTGCTAGGCAGTTATTTCATAGCTCAACCAATCATGACAGCCTGCATGACTTTGGTATTTCCATAATATCCACTGAAAAGCAGAAAATACCATAATGGTGTACTGAATACTGTTCTCACACCTTAGTTGCTAGGGCATTTTGAAACAGTGAGTAGGTGGTTGCTAGGTGGTTGTTAGGCTATTTCTGTGTGGTTACTGTTGTACAAGGTGGTTTGAGTGTTTTTTTTAGGGAGTTGCCATGGTATCTTGAGCCATTTTAGCATATGCAGAGGAAGATTTCCACCAGTAAATACATGCTCAACCAGTACACTTCCAGTCTATTAAAGTGGATGCTAGAGCGCTGCTTGCTATGGTATAATGGTTACTAGGGTGTTGCATGTTAGTTGCTAGGATGTTCTAATTCAGTGAATAGATGGTTGCTACATTGTTAGGGTATTGTTATGCGGTTACTATTGTACATGGTTGCTTGAGTATTGCTAGGGAGTTGACATGGTAACCCTATGACATCGTAAGCCATTTTACTATATGCAGTGTCAACACGCACCACTGCAATTCTGGAGGAAAACAGGGTTTGTGTTTGCGATACCTGTTGAGGAAGCCGTGTTGATGGAAGGTGGAGCAGGCTTCAGGGAAGATGTCCAAGAAAGAGTGTATGGTGGTGCAGGTGTCACACATGTACAACACCAGGTCAGCAAGATCCTAAAATGTGAATGAGCATATACACGGTAAACATAGCACAGCAATAGGGCTGGATGTCTGCATTACGTGCCCAATTATCTCTGACCAACCAGCCGTCTGCAAGGTTTATACATCACAGTAAGTCCCTACTCGGATCACATGGAACCTCAAATAAGCAGGTACAAAAATAGCACCCCAGTTCCATTTGCCTAGTGGACAAGCAAAAAGCTGGGCAGAGTGGAGAAGAGTAGTGTTGGTACCATTCAGTGGAAAAGTGTCATTTGAATTTTTTGCTGAACTGTAAAAACTGTGGTGTTCCTACACGTCATATATCAATGTATAAGTGGGCGGTGCTTGTGTCCACACAGATGATGCAGATTCTTCACCTGTACTGAAATGTAAATTATATGCATGCATGTTACCTCCTCTGTCATGGTCATGGTAGTGCGGCGAGGGTGTGTGTTCAGTTTGAGGGGCTCGCTGGTTCCTATTTCATCTGACTGTAGTCCACACTTCTCCAGAACTGTATTAAATACCTTGGACGGACACACACACACACACACACACACACACACACACACACACACACACACACAGTACACTTATCTGACAATAATTCCAGCATTCACTACTGATGATCTCACAAAAAAGTAACTCACCTGAATGATTGAGGGTACAGTCTCATTCAGGTCGTTATAGTAACCGGGTTGCTGATTGAAGATGTTCTCTGAAAAAGTTAAATTTGAGTCTCATTTTTATCTCATTACGGTGAACATTAATAACACTCTAAATGTAGGTATTGTGATATACACTGAGGAGGAGGAGTTACAGTCTCTCATTAGGGTGAATATTAATAACACTGTATTGTGATATTCACTACATAATAAAGCCCTCCATTTGATATGTGATTTGGGAATACCAATCATTTTATGGAGCAGCTGAGAATTCCCTCTTCCAAACAGCACACATAAGTCCAGGATTTTTGGAATGTCAAACAAGAAGTTGTCATAAATAATTTCTCCAAACACAGCAGGAGTGATGAAGTTGTCCTGAGAAGAAAAACAGAATAGAAGAGATTTAGAGGCCGATGTGCAACTGTTTGATTGCATGTTATTACACACAATTCATAAACTCAACACAAACCAAGCATGATTTTCTATCTAAATCAATGTATTTAAATATTTAAAGATATAAAAGTGTAATTAACTGCATAAGCAGAAAAGTGCTTTCCTTGTCAATGAGGTTGATTGGCCAGCTTCAGCTATTTCTAGATGGTTGCTATGCTGTTCCAAGTGCTTGCTATGATGCTGCCAAGTGGATGCTATGGTATGCCAGGTGGTTGCTATGGCATTGCTAAGCCGTTGAAATGCTGTCCAAAGTGGTCCCTATAGTGTTACTAAGTGGTTGCTATGTTACCCCGAGTGTGCACAGGTTAGAAGGCCTGTCTGGGTAATTATGTTGTTGATAAATTACGTGGACGTCACCTGAATCATGCTCGCTGATTCTGTGGTGTTTACTTGTTTGTTTAAATATGATTGAATGAGACCATTGAGTTTATGATAACTGTGGAAAATCTTGCACTTGGTCATCAGAAAATGGGAAATCTAATTGGTGCAATTACACACACTCATCTGAGAGGTCTCTAACCCTAAAGCCTTCAGACTATCACAAGTGCATTATTTTGTTATTACATCATTTGTGATATCAGGCGCATAAAATGATCCTAACATGACAATAATATGGTTTATTAAAAATTTTTTCTGGGACACATTCCCAAAATAACTGTTATACAGTTGAGAGCACTGTGGATTCTCCTCCTTCATGAGAGACAGCGAACCTTTGACTCTTTGTGTGTTGCCATCCTGAGGAAGACCATGAAGATGGAGCGGTGAAGGCTGCGCTGCATTTCTGCCACAGCCGGAGAAGACGACAGGCTGCCGCAGTCTGTCCCACGAGGAGCGTTCCGCAGGTACGAGTCCAAACACTTCTGTAGAGACTCATCAAACACCACCTGAGAGGGAGGGAGGGAGAGGGAGAGGGAGGGGGGAGAGAGAGAGAGAGAAAGAGAGAGATTATATACACTACATGTCCAAGTGTTTGTGGACACACTTTGTAATTAATTATTGAATTAGTTATTTTAATTGATAGTTAATTAAATCTACTTTACGTTGCACCCATTTGATGTGCAAATGCACAAACAGCTTGTCCCTGTAGAGAAGTACTGCCAATAGAATAGGACTAAAAAAAAAAACCTGATGCCACAGGGATTATAAAGTGCACCTGTGTTCTCTTTAATGATGGTGCTCCATCCAATACTTTCATGGCACTGGTGGCTGAATGCAATCAAATCCTCACAGCAATGCTCCAAATCTAGCAGAAAGTCTTCCCAGGATAGTCAAGACAGGAATTCCAACAAAAGCAAGATAAACTCTTTGCACCTCCTCCATCATTCCTTCAGAAATCAAGGGAATTAGACAGGAGAATGTTTCCATTTACTGCAGTAACAGCCTCTATTCTTTTGGGAAGGCTTAATCCTAGGTGTTGGAACACTGTTGTGAGGAGGATTTGATTGTATTCTGCCCCATGGGAGTGAAAGCTTTGGGTACTAAGATCAGCCACTGATGTTGGAGGACTAGTTCTGAAATTGCAACTCATCCCATACTAGTCCAGACCAGACCATGCTCACTGGACACTTAGGGTCACATGATCCTGGCTTCTCCAGGGTGTCTCCTTCTATTGGTCAGTACTTTTCTATGGAGATTATGTAGCTGTGTGTGAGAAACTGTATCAAAGACCTTAAAGCAACTGAACCTATTCGGTGCTGTGGGTGTCTCAATACTTTTGGACATTATAATGTTCCAGCTTGGCCTGATATTTGGTTATAGAGGTTTGAGAAAGCTATGTGGTATTCTTACCTGGCACCAGAACTTGTCATGGGGTAATGCCAGCATCCATTCCAGGTCCTCTGAGATGAACTGAGCATGCTCCAGGAATTCCTCTACCTGTGCAGGTGAGCTGTCCTCAGGAGGTGGACGATAGGGCAGGAAACAACGGTCCTCTTTACGCTCTGGGTGCTGAAACATGGCGAGATATGTGAAATAGGTGAAATATCAATATATGAATATTTCTATATCTATATTGTGATATAAACAGAGCGGGATATGGGCTGAGATATCATTTATCTTGCATTTTAAAGGCACCATTGACTACTACTTCCCCCCAAGGATGGGCCTGTGGACCATTAAAGAGTGCTTCACGGCCTACTGGTGGTCCCTGGCCCACTGGTTGAGAATCCCTGCCATACACAACCTTTATAAAGGTTCATTTCACCTATGTCCATTGTGATATTCATAGGGAAATTCAGTAATCTACTATGCACAGAAAGATAAATGTGATAATACTGTTTTGCTGGGACATTCTGCTTCTTCTACACCTCAGAAAAGCAAAATCAACAGTACAGATATTACCAGAGCTGGAAGAGTCCTCTCTCTGCCCTTCAGATTCTCTGTCACCTGCTGCTCATCTAGGGGAACTCTGGCACAGGCCATCTCCTTCTGAGACAAAGAAGTGGAGTTTAGAACCTGGATAGACACCAAAGGTCCAGGTCCAGAAAGTAAAAATATGTGCTGGGATTATGCCTGTGTTAAGTAGGTTTTATAATTGTTGGGTCTTCATTTCAGCTCTGATTGGACTGTAGAATCCACGTGTCACAGACCCTTAAAAGGAGTTTTGATTCTTTTTTTTAATGACTTGTCCAGCCCAACTCTGAACCTCGTTTACAAAATGACTGTGTTTGGTCAGTCCATGACAGAAAGCAGCTCATTTTAGAAATGTTTATGTTTAATATAGAATACACTTTAATACACAGACATACATGTATAGGAGCTTTATACATTTAGTGAAAATCTTGCCTCTAAAATAACAAAACAACAATGTTAACCGCTTCAGCTTTGCTTGGATTAAAGTTAAAAACCATAAACCCAGTAAAACCCCAGTTCAAACCCAGTAAACCCTGTTTAAAACCCAGTAAACCCCAGTTTAACCCAATAAACCCAGTAAACCCCGAATAAAACTCAGTTAAACCCCAGTTAAAACCCAGTAAACCACAGTAAAACCCAGTTAAACCCCAGTAAACCCCCGTTAAACCCAGTAAACCCCAGTTAAAACCCAGTAAACCCCCGTTAAACCCAGTAAACCCAGCTAAACCCAAGTTAAAACCCAGTTAAACCCAAGTTAAAACCCAGTTAAACCCAATTAATCCCAGTAAAAGCCGTCGACCCTGCCTCCTTCAGTGTGTTTATAAGCACCAGGCTGATGCGCTGAAATATTACTCATTTCAAACCTCAGCGACAAGCCTTCAGGTCAGTTAGCTTAGCATAGGCTAGCTTAGCTTCCGGTACATTGGAAATGCACTGAGTACGCTAGCTGGCTAACAGCCCGGAAAGCACAGCAGCTAAACTAAATTAAAAACAACGCGGAGCTGAGTTAGAGGATTCACACGATGTTTAATCAACGTACCTGACTGTTCCAGAACTTTTATTTTTTAGGTTTTATTTTCAAAGCCATTTAGTTCAAGGAGCGAAACGAGAGGACTTCTTTTCCTAGGGCACCGAGTGGGCGGAGCCAATGGAAAACGCTGTATTCGGATTTGTCGCAGCCGGTCTGTTTACGTTTTCGCTTTACTTTTTCCAAAATAAAAGCCGTCGGTCTGACTTTTATACAGCGTATTAAACATTTCTGGTAGTTGGGAAATTTGTCTGCAGGAGAGCAGCACTGATAAAGTTTCCTTATTAATTATTATAATTATTATCGTATTACTATTATTAAATTATTATTTGTTTCGCACTAATTTCACTTTTATTATGTAATTTGATGTAAAAAATCAATCCATCAAAATTTATTTTATAGCACTTTTTATGACTGATGGTGTCAGAGCAGAACTCTGTAATAAACTTCACTATATATAATACATATTCTTCTATAATATTCACAGCTGCCACCAGGGTGTGCCTGAGTCCACACGGTTCAACAGTCAAGCTTGTGGGTGTGTTTTTATTATATCTATTAATATTAACATTGTCATCATTTAGGCACTGTCAGCTTAAAATTTCCTTTCAGAAATGAATGTGAATAATTTTATATGTGAATTATCATTATTTTTTTTATTTCTGTGACTCAATAAATAAAACAAAATAAAATAAAACTAAACTAAATAAAACAAAATAAAACAAAACGAAATAAAATAGAACTAAATAAAATAAAGCAAAAGAAAACAAAACTAAATAAAAAGAATTCAACTAAATAAAATAAATTCAAATTATTGAAAAATAATTAGATTTAGTGCTGAGTTCATAGGTGTAGTAAAGGTGTAAAATATTTGCGACTCTTACACGTTCTCTCGCCGAGCCCCGCCCCATGGGCGTGGCCTGTGTGCTGGGCGTGGTGTAACGGTACTGCAGCGCGGAGAGGGCGGGACTGTGCTGGACCGTGCTGGACCGTGTCGGTGCGGCGCTCTGACTCCGGCCCGGTTAGTGGAGTTAGTGGTGCTGCTTGCTGGTCGGGGTCTGGAGGAATGTGGAGTTTACAGAATGCCCAGCAGCGTCGGAAACACATTTAAACCCACCAAGTACATCCCGGTGTCCACCGCTGCCACCCTGCTTGTGGGCTCCACCACGCTGTTCTTCGTCTTTACGTAAGTTTGAAGGGCTTTTTACCCTCTGCTGGGCAGGAGTGGGGCATCGACCCCCACCGCCTTCTTTTCACACTGCTCCCAGTCCTCACTGATCAGCACTGAGCAGCATTAACCAGCACTGACCAGCATTAACCAGCACTGATCAGCATTAAGCTGCATTAACCTGCATTGACCGGCATTAACCTGCACTGACCAGCATTAACCTGCACTGACCAGCATTAACCTGTACTGCCCTGCATTAACCTGCACTGACCAGCATTAACCTGTACTGCCCTGCATTAACCTGCACTGGCCAGCACTGACCAGTACTGACCTGCACTGACCAGCACTGACCAGTATTTACCTGCAGTGACCAGCACTGACCAGCATTAACCTGCACTGACCAGCGTTAACCTGCACTGACCAGCATTAACCTACACTGACTTGCACTGACCAGCATTAAACTGCATTAACCTACACTGACTTGCACTGACTGGCGTTAACCTGCACTGACCTGCAATAACTTGCACTGACCAGCACTGACCAGCACTGCTTTACAGTATATTAATCTACAGAGCTTCAGTTATTTACACTGCTTCACTATACTACAGCACCCTACACCGCATCATTACACTACATTAATCTACACCACCTTCCTTTGCCTCCTTAAAACTGCCTCCATGACGCTTCACTAAACTAGTCATCTACACCTCTTCATAAACTACAGCATCTACACCGCTTCATTACACTACAGCATCTACACCACTTCATTACACTACAGCATCTACACCTCTTCATAAACTACAGCATCTACACCACTTCATTACACTACAGCATCTACACCGCTTCATTACACTACAGCATTTACACCGCTTCATGACACTACAGTATCTACACCGCTTCATTACACTACAGCATTTACACTGCTTCAGTAAACTACAGCATCTACACCTCTTCATAAACTACAGCATCTACACCACTTCATTACACTACAGCATTTACACCGCTTCATTACACTACAGCTTCTACACCGCTTCATTACACTACAGCATCTACACCGCTTCATTACACTACAGCATCTACACCGCTTCATTACACTATAGCATCTATACCGCTTCATTACACTACAGCTTCTACACCGCTTCATGACACTACAGTATCTACACCTCTTCATGACACTACAGTATCTACACCACTTCTTTAAACTACACTAATCTACACCACTTCTTTAAACTACAGCCTCTACACCGCTTCATTGCACTACAGCATCTAAACCGCTTCATGGCACTACAGCATCTACACCGCTTCATGGCACTACAGCATCTACACCGCTTCATGACACTACAGCATCTACACTGCTTCATGACACTACAGCATCTACACCACTTCTTTAAACTACACTAATCTACACAGCTTCATTATACAATGTTAATTTATAATGATCCATTTCCCTCTTGGTTCTTCACTGTTTTAACTGTGTAGATGTTCACTGTTTCACTACCCAACACACACACACACACACACATACACACACCCTGGATCATCTGCTCTCCTACTTCCTTCACAGATAGCTGCTGAAGTTGTGCAGATGTTGTGTTCTGCATTTTCAGGTTCGCGGTTTGGGTGTTGCTTTACTGGCTGGTGATGAAATTAATGTAATAAGTGTCTGATCTAATGCAGGATGATACTGTAATGCTGTTCATTGGACTGCTGATTTCATTTAGCGTGTGTGTGTGTGTGTGTGTGTGTGTGAGTTATGCTATTCCAGGTTGTTGCAATGTTATGGCAAGTTATTGTTTTGTATTTTATTTGTGTTGATATTAGCATGTTGCTAAGGAGTTGCTGTGGTGTTGGTATATTGATGATGTGGTTAGTGGTTGGTATGGTATTGGAGGTGGTTCCTAGGATGTTTCAGAGCAGTTGTTGTGGTAAAATAGTATTGATAGTGCGATAAATGGTTGCTATGATATTGCATGTGGGATATGTCTAAGTAGCTGTGGTTTGTGATTGGCTGTTACTGAGGTCGTATATGAAAACCGGCCCAGTGTGATTGGTCAAAGTTCGGTATGTCCAGAACCAGTGTTTTTGACCCCTAAACTGGTGTGTTTGAATAGATAAGAAAGCTGTGCATTTTGAATGTAACAGAGGAACCCATATTACAGGTGTTGATGTTCCACTGTAGAACAGTTCCTCACTGCAGACTCCAGACCTTTCCGTTGTTGGCTGAGAATGTTCCTCCCTGCTGAGGGCTGGAGTACCGTAATCTGTGGCACAGTGGCAAAAACAAAGGATCGGGATTAAATTCAACGATCTGTTCTAATACACCTGGATCAGCCTGATCCCAGTGCACTGGATCCCAGCGTTCCTAATCAGAGGCCTTCAGCGAGAGCAGTCTTCTAAACATCAACGTCAAGATGATGGATAGATAAATTGGATAAATACGTACCTACATACGTAGAACCTTCGGGGGGTTCCCTCAGGCAAATTAAGTTTCCAGCAGCAGTACGAATAAAAGGGAGCAGATAAAATAATAAAGGGAATATATCACATAAAGAATATGAACTGTTGACCATTGTGGTGGTCAGGTTCCTGCTCCTTCCCATCCCATGTCCTCCTGTTACCCCCCCTCGAGGTGATAATGATAATATGGAGCATAAAATTGACCCTGTGAAAATGGAAAACTGGAAAAAGGGCAAATTTTCATGGCCACATTAACAGATGGACGATCGGTGGATTAAGAGGCCAGTCTTAATGTTCATTACTGATAAATCTGGGGCCCCTCTGGGCCGTCCCTGCTGTGCTGCTGGTGTAATCTGTGCTTTAAAGGACCCGTCTCGTGGAAGACCGAGTGTTCCTCCCTGTTACAGGCTTTAATGGAGTGTGTAAACACTGGGGAGTTCGTGTGGAAACTACGCTCATTTGAACTGATTTAATTAAAACAGATATATTTACATGTCTCCACCTTTTCGGCAGGTGGTAGTGTAGCCCCGCCCAGACATAAGGGACATATAAGGGACATTGTGTTTCAGTTTTTCCGCTGTATACCGTCATTATTATATGTATGTCTCCGTATGGAGCCGTGGGTATTTAATCTGCTCTGTTGTTGCTGCTTTAATGTGTGTCTGGGATTAATACAGTTACTAATCTGTCTGTCTGTCTGTCTAGATGTCTCTCTGTCTCTGCCTGCCTCTCTCTTTCTCTCTGTCTTTATCTCTGTGTCTGTCTGTCTAGATGTCTCTCTGTCTCTACCTGCCTCTCACTTACTCTCTGTCTTTATCTCTGTCTCTGTGTCTGTCTGTCTGTCTGTCTGTCTGTCTTGATGTCTCTCTGTCTCTGCCTGCCTCTCTCTCTCTTACACTCTCTGTCTTTATCTGTCTCTCTCTGTCTTTCTGTCTCCATCTCTCTCTCTCTCTCTCTCTCTCTCTCTCTCTATCTCTGTCCCTGTCCCCATTTCTCTCTCTCTCTCTCTATCTGTCTACCTATTAAAGTATTTGTCTACAATGTTCTGTTTACTCTCATGCACTCGTGTCTCTGTTTGTCCTTAACTAAAATATCGGCTCGTGAACGTGGAGGACAGCAGCTCCACGTACGTGCCTGCGTGCTTCTTTCCTGATCGCTTGAAGAGCATCGATCTCTGGTCTTTCAGGACCGATGCTGCATGACAGAGCGGAGGGCACTTCTCGACCAGCCGGGTGCCAACTGTGGGAACCTGCTGATCAAAAAGGGAAGAGAAAGAGAAAACAGGATCATCGTCATCTCCGTGTTCTCATCCCTTCTTCTTTAAATGTGTATTTAAATACAAGTTTCAGAACTTTAGTGCTAAAATGACTCTATGTTTAAACTACAGTGTCACTCCATGGTGTAGAAGATCCACGTTCATGTGATCATTAGGATTTTATGGAAATCCTTGTCCAGCGATGTCCACTCACTGTCCACTCTATTAGACACTCATGTCTCCACCTTGTAGATGTAAAGACAGAAGCTCATCTGTTTCTGCACAGTTTGTGTTGGTCGTCCTCTAGTCCTTCATCAGTGCTCACAGGACGCTGCCCACAGGATTGGTGGACTGTTCAGTCCCGTGGTGGCACTGAGGTGTTTAAACACTCCAGCAGCTCTGCTGTGTCTGTCCACTCGTACCAGCGCAACACACACAAACACACCACCACCACCACGTCAGTGTGACTGCAGTGCTGAGAATGACCCACCACCCTCATCATAGCTGTTCTCTGGTGGTCCTTTGGGGTCCTGACCATTGAAGATCAGGGTGAAAGGAGGAGAATAAAGTATCAGAGAAACAGATGAACTACAGAGTTCTCCTGTATGATCAGAGGAGCTGATAGAACAGGTAGTGAGTGTAGATAAAAGGAGGTCATAATGTCATGGTTGATTGGTGGACAAAAGTATTGGGACACCTGCTCATTCATTGTTTCTTCTAAAATCGAGGGTATTAAAGAGTTTCTCCTGCTTTTGTTGGACTGTCTCTACTGTCCAGGATTGTATTCTGGAACATTGCTGTGAGGATCTGATTGTGTGCAGCTGTAAGAGCATTAGTAAAGTCTGGATGTTGGATGGCCACCGCTCCACCTCATCCCCAACTCACCATCCCCAAATCCCGAGTTCCAAAGTCCCACCTTGATTACACTCTAAATCAATGAGTCTGATTCAGAACCATGACATTCCAAAGAACCATTCTTCTTGGTGGTTGATTAAAGAACGGAAAATGGTCCTTTGTAGCACCAAAGAGATGAATCATTTGTGATGTACGCTCTATAAACCATGAGGTTCAGTGAATCGGGTCAGCTGAAAGAACGTGATACTTGCACTACGTGCACAAAAGTATTGGGACACCTGCTCATTCATTGTTTCTCCCCCACTCATCCCAAAAGTACTGGATGGAGCTCCATCATTCCAGAGAACACCGTTCCACTGCTCCACAGCTCAATGCTGTGGGGCTTCATACCCCTCTAGTTCATGCCTGGCATGGAGCATGGTGCCAGCCGGTTCATGTTTAGGTTTATTCTATTGACAGTGCTTCTCAACAGAGAATAGAGAAGCTGTGTGCATTTGCACATCTGTGTCAGCAATGGGTGGGGGTGCTGAAGGAGAGTGTGGGAGCATCTGGTTTGACGTTTTAATGATACTGTACAGCTTTGTTTGTAGTTAAATCTGTGTAATGACGCTCTAATCCTGCTGATTTTAATCTGAGTGTACTGAGCCGGTTTGCTTTGTGTTAATGGATGTAGTTGGGTTTCATGACGCGTGCACACACACACACACACACACACACACACACACACACACACACACACAAAACAAACGCTGCGAGGTGTTTGGTGTTTGGCTAAGTGATATCGACCGTGTTCTAATTTGGAAATAAACACCACTCGTATGTTTGTCCACTTGAGATAAGAGGCCAGATAAACCCGTCTGTGATATTATTGTCTCTCCACTTTCAGCACAAAGGAGTAACAACAGTGGAACCATGGTGGAAAGAACAGGTTAAGCAGGCATAGAACCATTTAAAGGAACAATTTGGTCACAAATCAAAGAGTCACTATTGATCTCTGACCCCAGATTCAGTCACTTAGCCCAGACATGTTTGGTATCTGATGTGTAGTTCTTGACACCTCCTCACTATCTAGAACCTCCAGAAGGGTTTTTTCTCTGTGCATTAAGACTCACCCTCATAGCCCATCTAAAACCCTCAAAAGCTTTAGTGATGTAATTTTTCTCGCATTTCATATCACTTTCATAGCCTATCTAGAACCTCCAAAGGAGACATGCTGTATATTTACACTACGGTTCACACACAAAGCCTATTTAGAACCTCCAAAAGATTTAGTGATGTTTATTTTTCCCACATTACAGCGTCCTCTCATACTCTATCTAGAATGTCTGGAACGACACATGATGCTTGTTTACACTGCTGTTCACTTTCACAGCCTTGCTAGAACCTCCAGAAGGGTTAGAGTGACATTAATTTCTCCCCACAGTACAACTCATCCTCACAGCCTAGAACCTCAAGAACAACTAGAGTGATATTCATTACATTCATAGCCTAAACCTCAACCCTCCAGAAGCACTAGAGGTGTTAATCTTGTTCTAACTACTGCTCACACTCAGAGTTTATTTAGAACCTCCAGAAGGACTAGCATGATGTTTATTCTGTTCACCCTAACATTACAGATTCAGTCAGGATGTTTGGTATCTGCCATGAACATCTTTACATTCACACACTATCTAGAACCTCCAAAAGAGTTAGAGCTATGTTAGAGCTCCCTTGCACAGCCTTTCCAGAACCTCCATAAGGGCAATTGATGTTTATCATTTTACACAATGGATCACACAGCATAGAACCTCTTCTAGAACCTCTAGAAAGGGTATGGTGTCTATTATACCTCTCTAGAATGTCCTGAACACAAGTTATTTTATTGACATGTATATCTCCAGTAGGGTTAGAAAGACCATTTGTCAGTTCCCCACATTACAGCTCACTCTCACTGCCTATCTAGAACCTCCAGAGATACTAGTGATGCTTAACTCCTTTAAACTCCTGCTCATATTTAGAGTCTATCTAGGACCTCCAGAAAGACTATCACTTAGACTCAGACTCTCGAGCTCTAGGATGTCCAGAAGTACAATTCAGGTCCTAATTGCATTGACTGTTAATCTGATGGTCTTCGGTTCTCCCTTTGAAGTCCTGACCTATGGGAGAGCTGGATTACCTGAACTTGCCCAGATACCACCGACTGAACTGTCTGTTGAGTTTCACAGGTTTAACCCTTTAGTCTCCTGCAGACGTGAGAAGTGTTTGAAGACCAGCTTCATCTTCCAGAGATGGACTTTTATCACGTTCCCCGGGGAGATTTCAGGAACATAAAGGGAACATAAAGAGCAGAGATCACAGGAACGATAATAACACGGTAGATTCCTGTAATCCGACAGAGGCAGAGAACTCCGTTTATAATAGAGCGTGACGCTCTTTAAGAGACATGGTTGGTGGGTGTATTTTAAGGCACATGGCAGGACTGTCAGCGAGGAGAAACAGTCTGCTGTCACGTTTGGCAGAGTTTGAGAAAGTTCCTCCTTTCATATCTATGTAGGTCATTCCTGTTTTCACTCCGACTGTGTGGATTTTCCACATAAAGCTTTCTGGAGCTCGTCCACCAACTCCGCACTGTAATTATAGGAGCAATAAAGATCAGAGAGGAACTCTTTCAAAACTACAATTCCCACAGTCCCTCACTGCTCTTCTGCCATAATGAGGAGCTTCATTAAAACCAGCAGCTGCTCCATCCATCAGGTCTTAAACACTCACACATTCTGGCCTCCACAGCTCGCAAGCAGAGAAAGACCCTGTTTAACAGACGGCCCAGGAAAGTGCAAAACACCCAAACGCCAACAGAAGGATGAGCTTCTGCTTTCTGCTGCCGACAGTTCGCTTGAAATGTTTTTATTTACTGTTTTGTTTACATTGATTTGTTGTGCTGAGATGGATGTTTACGTAAATGAGATCAAAAAGTTTCGTTAGGACTAAACATTTTGTTTAAAAGGAAATAAAGACAAAAAGTGCAAAATTGGGAAACTTTTTCAAAACCTAAACACACACATATAAACCAGGAATAAACAAAACAATCCCTCATTTTTGGAAAAGTTAAAAAATGCTTACAATTAAAGAATTAGAAAAATTCGGCGAGGACATTTTCATCTGTAGGGAAAAATGATTAGGAGAAAGATTGGCATTGCAAAATTTAGGGACCAGTTTTTTGTGGGAGAAAAATTCCCCCAAAAATATATAAAAGGAAAGTTTGTGCAAAATGTGTTAGTAGAGAAAACAAAAAATTTAAATGTATGTAGGATAAAAATATCCAAAAATATCTATGTATGAAAAAATTACATTAGCACTATGTAGGGAAAATTATATGTGGAAAACAAATGACAGCAAACTAAAATCCCAGTTGGAGGAAAAAAATCTATGTAGAGAAAAATATGAAAAAATGAGTCAGTAGCTGAAAACAGTGGGAAAAAAGGTTCAGTGAAAGGAGACAAATTTGAAGTAAATGAAAACGTTTCACATTACAATAATTGATATGAATATTTGGGGGGAAAAAAACAAAATTTAGCCCCTAAAATATCAAATGTGCCATTAATGGAATAAACGGGAATAATTGGAAAATCCTGTTGTGCGTTTCATGCAGAGAGACGTTCAGTTTATCAACCGAGTCGCTGCATGATAAAGGCTTTTAATTAGCTAATTAATGAAGTGTCTGATTTAATGCAGGGATACTGTGAAGCTCCTGCTTGAGTGATTTATGTTCGGCTGACTGAACCGCGGTGATCTTTCATCCCGAGTGACGGAGACTTCCTCTCACCGTGGGATCGATGGGGAAATCTAATTTGGGATATCGGAGCCCGTTTATTCGCCAGTAGCAGCAGTGATCGGTTATTAGTCTCTGGGGAACTTTCAGAGATTGAAACACATTTCTGAGGTTTATCAAGATCATAAACAACAGCAGCTGCAGTATATGGACAAAAGTAATGGGACTCCTGCTCAGTGTTTCTTCTGAAATCAAAGATCTTAAAGAGTTAATCCTGCTTTCTCTGGAGCGATGCTTGCAAATTTGATTGCATTCAACAACCAGCACAAATGCGAGGATGCTGGATGGTGACCTGGCCGTATCCCCAACTCCCCAACTCCCCAACTCATCCTAAAAATACTGGATGGAGGTCTATCATTCCAAAGTTCACAGTTCCACTGCAAGCCGGGGGGAATGGTTCAGTAGGTTCATGTTTATTTATCAGCTCCAGAGAGTCCTATTCTTTTGGCAGTACTTTCTAGAGGGACTAGACAAGCTGTGTGTGCATTTGCACATCTGCAACATAAAGTAGCTCAATGCATTCATTAGATGTTCTCCACAAGCATTTGAACCTGGAGTGTAGATCCCATCTTACTGTGTGTAGAAATCCTGATGTAAAAGTAGTTGGACTTTTTTGCCTCTTAAAGCCATTAGGTCCAATCTGCAGTCCCGACAGATCTGTCAGGCGTCTGCGGACAGTTCGCCGATATGTTTTCTTCCCTTGATTGACCAGGCTGGCAAACCCGGTCAGGTTTCATTTCTGAGTGAATGAGTTGGACCTTTTTGCTTTCAGAGCATTAGGTCCAGCCAATGCATTCCATCACTCAGCCTGCAGTCAGCAGCCGTGGTGGGCTCGCCTGCGCTTTTGATGGTGTTTGAATGAGTAGTTGGACCTTATTTCTGCCGGGGCATTAGAGTGGGCACGGCTACGTGGGTTCTGATGGCGAGAATGAGCTGCAGTAGGAAGGCCAGGTCAGTTAATCTCATTGGGTTCAGCAGGGCCGGCGCTGCTCTCCAGCCAGGTTAGGATCGCACTGATGGATTGGCCGGCTGTCTGCAACTGGCATACTGAACAGGCTTCGGCTGTAGACACACACACACACACACACACACACACACACACACACACACACCGTGAGACTTCCTTCCAGTAAAGAAATGGGAGGTAGCATATCCATGAAAATGTGGAGATAACTGTGGAGATTGGTGTAGTGCAACTGGAAGTAGTGTAACCATGGAAACAGTTGTAGCGTAAGCATGTCGATGGCTGTAGCATGACCATGGAAAAGGGTGTGCAGTTACTGTGTAAAGGGTTGTAGCACAACAATGGAAATAGTTGCAGTGCAACATTTGACATGGATGTTGAAAAACAATGGAAACAAGTGTAGTGTGTCAGTGAAAATGGCTGTAGCCTGTCCATAGAAAAGGATGTAGAATTACAGTGGAAAGGGGCGTGGCATTGAAATGGAAATGACATGCATACATGGGAATGAGTGCAGTGTAACTATGGAAACAAGTGTAGCATAATGTAAATGGCTGTAGTATGACCATGGAAAAGGGTGGAGAAATGAATGTTGTGTAACCATTGAAATAGGTGCAGAGGGAACGGGTGTAGTGTATCCATGGGAACGCTTGTAGAATAACAATAGAAACAAGTGTAGCATATCTATGGAAAACAGTATAGAATAAACAAGTGCATTGTTACTGTGGATATATGGTGTGTAGTTAAACCATGGAAATGATTGTAACATAATTGTGAAAAGATGCAGTGTGACCATGGAAACCAGCACAGTGTAACCATAGAAATGGGTGTAGAGTAATGATAAGTGGATGCAGGGTATCCATGGGAATTGGTGTAGAGTGCAACAATGTAATCTGATGTAGCGTAACCATGGCATTTGTACAAATAAAACTGAGAGTGTGAGTGAGAGAGAGTGTGAGTGAGAGAGAGTGTGAGTGAGAGAGAGTGTGAGTGAGAGAGAGTGAGAGAGAGGGAGAGAATGAAAGGGCCTTTTTTCCATCCATTCATTCCTTGACAGGAGTGAAAAATCCTTCTGCTCTCAGAGGACATGTGGAACTGATTTAGCTCTACAACACACTTTCTCTCTTTCTCTCTCTCTCTCATCCACTCTCTCTTGTTCACTCTTTCTCTCTCGTTCTCTCTCTCTCGTTCACTCTCTTTCTCTCTCTCGTCCACACTCTCTCTCTCTCTCTCTCATTCAATCTCTCTCTTGTTCTCTGTCTCTCTCTCACTCTCTCTCGTTCTCTCTCTCTCTCGTTCTCTCTCTTGTTCACTCTCTCTCTCTCTTTCACTCTCTCTTTCACTCTCTCATTCACTCTCTCTTTCACTCTCGTGCATGCTCTCTCTGCGAAAGGCGTAAAACAATTCCTTGTCTTTGTGATGTCATTCACGTCTGTCTACTGCAGTTACAAGAAGTGTTTCAGTCTGGAGTGTTTTTTTAATCACGCTCAATACAAGGCAGCCAATCAGAACTGAGCTCATTTACATACATCATTATTAAGGTACAGAGATGAAGAGAGGAGCGCAGGGGGATAAAATGGAGGGAAACTGTAGAAATGGCCTGTTACTCACTACTTCACCTGCTGAAGCTGTGTGCCTTAAAGTCATTTCCTCCAGAAAAGGAATGACGAAACCTTCTCTCCGGAGGAAGAATAGAAAAATAAACAGTGAGGTCACGTTACTCTGCCCTGTCCCTCTGATTATCCCTTCCTCTGGAGCCCCTCACAGAGCTTCTCACAGAGCCCCTCACAGAGCCCCTCACAGAGCCCCTCACAGAGCCCCTCACAGAGACCCTCTCTGAACTCCTCTCTGAACTCCTCACTGAGCCCCTCACTGAGCCCCTCACTGAGCCCCTCACTGAGCTCCTCACTGAGCTCCTCACTGAGCCCCTCACTGAGCCCCTCACTGAGCTCCTCACTGAGCTCCTCACTGAGCTCCTCACTGAGCTCCTCACTGAGCCCCTCGCTGAGCCCCTCACTGAGCCCCTCGCTGAGCCCCTCGCTGAGCCCCTCGCTGAACCCCTCACTGAGCCCCTCACTGAGCCCCTCACTGAGCCCCTCACTGAACCCCTCACCGAGCTTCTCACTGAGCTTCTCACCGAGCTTCTCACTGAACCACTCACTGAGCCCCTAAAATCCTTATTTGGGTCGAGTTTCCTGGTTCTCCTGGTTTCCTTCCACTGTTGAAAAACATGGAGATCAAAAATGTTTAAAAGTATTGTGATATTTTGAATGAACTTCACACAGTTTCATGGTGAGCTTTGTGGTCTGTTACAGCTGCTGGATTAACCTCGTATCTCCGGCCCTAGACTAATGTTGCGCCGTACGGACTGTAGTAGGACCACATTGTTCTGTCACAGTCAAACTGAGAGTCAACTGCAGTGCAGAGAGTCTCACTCGAACATCAATTTGTCTTTCAAAGATCTTCAGGCAAATAGAATTGATTTGCATTGTTGATTTCATCCAGTACAGCCGATGTCTGTCTGGGGTGCGGAGGAGGAGAGGTCATCCTGATCTTCTGCAGGAACACTCGGCTCTGCTGCAGTCTGACATGTCTGTTTTTAAACGCCTGGACTGGAAACCTTGTTGGTGTGTGTGTGAGAGACACTGAATACAGATGAACACACACACACACACACACACACACACACACACACACACACACACACACACACACACACACACACACACACACACACAGAATCCTTACGCACAGCCTGAGGTGACTGCCATTCATAAGAACAAACACACACACACACACACACACACACACACACACACAGACTAAAACACTCCTCTCTCAGTAGGGCTGTAAACAGCTGCCCTCTCATCGTACTGAGGGTCCAGTTTAACACCACAGAGGTCAGCTGCCCACATCCCTCATTATCCCCCGACATGAAAAGAGTCCAAAAGTATCCAGACAGCCCATCTCAAACACAGCTGTGAAATCTAGGCTCAGCGTAGTTGGTTTTTCAGAAAAGAAACTGGGGACACTGTGGCGTCTGCTGTGGGTAGGATGTTGTGGACGGGGGGCTTCATTTGGCCTAAATTGTTGTACTTCGCAGTGTGTGTGTAATTATGTCTAAAATCATGCAACTATGATATTGAACATGAATACATTTTCCGACACTGATAAATAGCATTAGTTGCTTGTATTGATGAATCAGATTTTTTTCAATGCAAAATATTTGTATTAAAATAAGTAAAACATCTTATATAAACACACACACACACACACACACACACACACACACACACACACTATAAATAAATTAGTAAGCTAAGATTGATAATGACAGGAGTTTGATAAGCTGCTATAAATTACAAGTAAAATCTATTTTAATTCAGTGGTAAAATCTGGCACAATAATTAAATAAATTTGTATCCCACTGTCGATACTAGAGGTGGGCGGATCCATCCAAATATCGATAATATCGATACCAACGCTGCACGGAGCTGCGCGCATCGGTATCGATATCGGCAATATTGGCCCTGGATTTACTTGGTATCGGATCGATACCAAAATTCCCAGTATCGCCCGCCTCTAGTCGATACTCATTCATTTACAGTGGAACCAGCAAGGTGATGATTGGCTCTTTTTGTTGAAGGGGAGGGCTTTATCCGTAAACAGTCAGCAGATTCATTGTACAGATTGGTTGAGTGTTATTGACTGTATATTAAAGATGGACAGCGTGTTGTCGCTCAACAGTGAAGCCACCACTGGTCTAGAGCCTCTGCTGGCTGGTTGCAGTATGATGGTTAGCTCCACACATTCATTCATTTCAGTAGCAGACCTGCCCATATTCAACTTTTTTCATAATAGGTAAAGTTGATTGACAGCCTTGGTGACCAAAAATGATGATTTGTGAGGGCGGGTCTAACTAAAGGAGTAGATGAGTCTGGCTCCGCCTCTGGTATCTACTGCGCGCGGACTCTGGTTGCAAATTGGCGGACGATTTTGGCTTCATTTGTATTGAACGGGAGGGAATGGGATCATGTCGTCCATCTTTAATATATCTTTAATATCTATGATTGGTGTTACCTGGTCTCCTCGTTTATAACCAGGGCTGCTCCCAACTTGGTTTTGGCTGTAAAATTGATTGATGATTGAACTTTGTCAACGTGAAGGGGGCAGCCCTATTTTTCATGTCTGGTTGATGTAGATGCAGTTACATGTAGGCCAATGGCGGAGGTCAGAAGGCGGGGCTTAAACAAATGCTACCATGAAATTTTAGGCATTTTAGATATATCAGCCAGATCCATTTTCACATCCCAAAAAGAGGGTCTGTCCAGGAACATACATAGGGCCACCCTGTATCTCCAAAGTAAGGTACTTGTTCATAGAACTGGTTGCTCTGGAACAGCTGTGAGTTGGCCTGTAGCGGTACAGTACATGTCCATGACCTCAATGACCCCATTATTGTGTTTACTTGTGTGTTTGTTTACATAAGTTTGAACTCCATCAATATATTATCCAGGTGATATCAGGGTTGCTTATCTGATCTCTGCGGGAGGCGGGGCTTGAGTCTGTGAGCATCAGCACCATCTATCATATCTAGTGCAGTGCACTCCATGGCCAAGGCATCACTGACTCTGCCTGTAATCACATTGAGTGGACTGTAACTTGTCGTAATGATGGTCTACGGTAATCGAAAATACCGTACAGGGTGGAAAGTGCTGGACTGTCTCTTTAACGTAGAGCAGACAGCAGGTCTGGGGTCAGATCTGAACTGCATAACAGAGGTGTGAAGGAGGTGCTCTCAGCCTGTCGCAGTGCAGGTCCCAGTGGTGCACTCCTTCAGTGAAGTCACTGAAGAGAAAACAAACACAGCAGAGATAAGACCGGATTCACCCTCATCTGTCCTTCAGCAGCGGCCTGCTGCAACAGCGTCATCCAGAAAGGTCCACCTCAACAAGCCTGAACTGCTCCGTTACAGATCAAGTCTGAGTTTGGAAACAACATGCATTTATTGATCTTTAATGAACTTTAATTATACCACGTTTATCAGTATTGCTGTGATGAGGTGTAGGTGGGTGGTTGCTATGGTAAAGCTCTTGCTTAGGTGTTGCTAAGGGATCATGAAGGTGTTACTATGTTGTGTGTTGGTTGCTGAGGTGTTGCAATGGTATATCTCTTTAGTGATTGAGGTGTGTAGGTAGTTGCTAAGGTGTCGCTAAGTGGTTGTTAAGGTGTTACTATGTTGTGTGTTGGTTGGTAATGTGTTACGGAGGTATAACTGTTAGTTGCAGAAGTGTTGGTAGGTAGCTGCTAAGTGGTTGTTAATGTGTTCCGATGTTCTATGTGTTGGTTGCTAAGGTGTTGCTATTGTATACATCCGGAAAGTATTCATAGTGCTTCACTTTTGTTCACATTTTTCATGTTACAGCCTTATTCCAAAATGGATTCAATTCATTTTGTCCCTCGAGATTCTACACACAAAACCACACAATGTGGGGAAAACATTGTTTCTATTAACATTTAGAACATTGCTGTGAGGATTTGCTTGAGTACACCGTTCCACTGCTCAGCAGGTCAATGCTGGGGGCCTTTATACACCTCTATCCCATGATTGGCATTAGGCATGGTTCCAATAGGATCAGTTTGTTTACTCAACAGCGTCCTATTCTATTGGAAGTACTTCTCCATAGGAACTAGACAAACTGTGTGCAGTTGCACATCTGTGTCAGCAATGGGTTCAACTTAAAATAGCTGAATGGATTCCTTAGAAGGGGTGTCTATGAACCTTTGGACATACAGTGAAAATGTTCTTGTTTGACTGATATTGAGAGCTACAGAGCAGGGAGAGGGAGAGGGAGAGGGAGAGGGAGAGGGAGAGGGAGAGAGAGAGAGAGAGAGAGAGAGAGAGAGAGAGAGAGAGAGAGAAGAGAGAGAGAGAGAGTGAGAGAGTGGAGAGAGGAGGAGTGAGTGAGTGAGAGAGGCAGCTGGCTGAACTCTTTGATGTGGTAATTTTTCTCAGGGTTTTTTTTGCTGGTGAGAAGACCCTCATCAGCTGTGTGTGTGTTTAAGATAGACACTTATTTAATCATTCTACCTGAGGTCACGTAAAGAGATAACACGTCAGCTTGAAGAGCAAGTCAGTAGTAGAAGCCAAGACTGTGTGTGTGTGTGTGTGTGTGTGTGTGTGTGTGTGTGTGTGTGTGTGTGTGTGTGTGTGTGTGTGTGTGTGTGTGTGTGAAAAAATGTGTGTGAGAGAATCACATTTTTGCAAATATTTGCAAAATTAAACAGTGGAACAGTGTTTGGTGAAATGTCTGGTTCTAGATAACCTTACCCAGTCAGAACTGTTCCCAGTGCTGCTGAATTGATGGCTGAACTTACAGACTTATTACATCTAATGTTTATGAATCATCTCTCACACAGGCACAAGGTTGAGATGAGTTTGGTTGAGACTGTGGTATTTGGTTGAGAATGGTGGTGTGTGGTTGGAGAATGGTGGTGTGTGGTTGGAGAATGGTGGTGTGTGGTTGGAGAATGGTGGTGTGTGGATGGAGAATGGTGGTGTTTGGTTGAGAATGGTGGTGTTTGGAGAATGGTGGTGTTTGTTGGAGAATGGTGGTGTTATTGGAGAATGGTGGTGGGTTGAGAATGGTGGTGTTTGTGGATGGAGAATGGTGGTGTTTGGTGGAGAATGGTGGTGTTGGATGGAGAATGGTGGTGTTTGGTGGAGAATGGTGGTGTTTGAGAATGGTGGTGTTTGGTGGAGATGGTGGTGTTTGGTTGGAGAATGGTGGTGTTTGGTTGGAGAATGGTGGTGTGTGGTTGGAGAATGGTGGTGTGTGGTTGGAGAATGGTGGTGTGTGGATGGAGAATGGTGGTGTTTGGTTGGAGACCTGTTGAGAAGAGTAAACAGTGAATTTAAGTTCAGATCTTTGGGAGCAGAATAGATGTAATAGTTGTTAAGATATTGTTTAATCAGTATATGGTGTGGACCTGTGTGTGTGTGTGTGTGTGTGTGTGTGTGTGTGTGTGTGTGTGTGTGTGTGTGTGTGTGCGCGCGCACATGCACACGCACTTCTGTGTGTTTGGTGGGTAGGGGGGGTTAAAGGTCAAATCCGAGGCCTAGCAGCCGGGGAACATGTCACAAACAGATGACTGTGTGTGTGTGTGTGTGTGTGTGTGTGTGTGTGTGTGTGTGTGTGTGTGTGTGTGTGTGTGTGTGTGTGTGTGTGTGTGAGTGAAAAAGTCAACTGAATGAGCTGAAGCAGCAGCAGCTGGGAGCTCAGCAGGCCCAAACAGTCTTGAACACTTTCCTTCATTTAAATATGTTTTTTTATTTATTTATATACAAAGTGACTGAGAGACTGTAGCTTCTCCTCCTCAGTGTATATCACAATACCTACATTTACAATGTTATTAATATTCACCCTAATGAGAGACTGTAGCTCCTCCTCCTCAGTGTATATCACAATACCTACATTTAGATTTACATACCTTTATGTACGTCAGGCATGTTTACAGGGTGCTTTACTGATTTGCGGTAACGGTACATTAGGTAAAGTTAAAGTTAATTGTACCTGTGGGCTGTAATATGCTTTTCATCGCTGCTTTATGTAATGAAGCAGCAGTTAAAACACCAATAAGAATTTCTGCTCAACGCTGGGATTCTGAGCTGCAGGTCTTTATTCTTCTGCTCTCAGATGCTCTTGTGGAGCTTTCAAGGCCGTCTTTACGTCCGGAACCGTTTCCCTTCTTCCTGAGGGGAAAAACGTGATCAGTGTCGGTCTTTTCAGCACAATAAAACCCTGTTCACACTGATTAGTCAGACGAGGCCCCGGCGGTGCCGATGGGGGAACGCCGCTGAGGTTAATGGGACGCAGCAAGGATGCAGGTTCGAGAGCAGAAGCTGGAGAACAGCATGGCGGTACAGAGCTGAGTGAGCGAAAACAAAATCGTCAAATCACGTCTGTCATCGCCAAATGTAACATGTACCTTCACCGTTTTCTCTTTGGGCACTTTATTAGAAACACAGGCCACTTTTTTGGAAACAGCGGCCTTGTTGTGATGAGAGATTCACTGACGTGTGGGAGATGCTGGAGCTCCAGCGTTTCCAGTGAAGATGTGAAAGCTTGGTGAGATGGAGGCATCAGTGTAAACTGTGATGCAGCGTTTGTTGCTGACTAACACATTTCTCATACTCTGTGTGTGTGTGTGTGTGTGTGTGTGTGTGTGTGTGTGTGTGTGTGTGTGTGTGTGTGTGTGTGTGTTTGTGTGTGTTCACACTAAATTAGGCAATAATCCTGGATGTGTTTATGGATGAGGATGGAGTGTAAATCTTTGGCTAATTAATTTCAGATATTTGAGAGAGCGAGACTGTGTGTGTGTGTGTGTGTGTGTGTGTGTGTGTGTGTGTGTGTGTAGAGAGAGAGAGAGAGCCTGTTTTTGCTTATTGCTTTATTTATTATTTGTTTATTTCCTGCCTGTTTATGATTGATGAAGGTTTTCGGCCCGTGTCCAGAGACGATAACCTGGTTTAAACAGACGCAGGGTCTCACTGCACTGGGATCAGTCCCACCCTTTCTAAACTGATATCCTTGCCATCTTCTCTGGTAGCCTTTATAACCTTACGTTTATCACTGTGGCCTTAATGGGATCTGGGAACTGGTGAATACACTCACCATCAAAACACTTGCCCCAGAAGGACGTGTGGGGTTGCAGTTCTATTTCATAAATGTAGACTGATATGATCAATATTTATTGATCTACTCGTATAGACGTAGTGTCTCTACTATCTGTACATATATCTGTACGACCAGTATGGTCTGCAATACGTCGACAGGACCATCCCGCTTCCTGGAGCCCTACAGTGCGACCCCTCTTGAACTGTTCCAACTACTCAAGTTGCTTTTGAACTTCATGCTTGCAAAGGACGCTACCAACACAACAGCACAAGTCACAGTCTAGGCGGCATTTTTCAGCCGCTACGTCAGATATGGCTGTTCCAAAGTGAAGTTTCCTTCAGGTACAACCGAAAATACAACTTACGGCCTGAATGATTTCCGGGATGTAACTGATGTTGTCTTTGCAGTCCTCGTTAACCCGTAGTTCTCCGGGAATATACCACGAGAAGCGAAAAATACACCACCATGAAAATGTTGGAAATCAAAGCCTCAGGAACAGAGTTTAATTGTAAAATGTTAGATGTTTCAAGATGTAAATGAGTCCCCTGATGAGGCAGTACATTACTGGTGAAGTCACCACGTAACCTCATTACACTGTGCTACATTTATCCATTTTTCTGAAGAATCGGTTACAAAGCAGGAGTCTTCGTAGGACAGTCCTACCAAAGTCCCCTCCTACCTCGTCTACATCCTAGACTTTGAGATGCAACTTGAGTGTTTCCATGTAGACTGCTTTTGAATGAGGCCCAATGAAAAGCAGCCAATCAGAACAGGGCTCACGGGCATATATCAGTCTAAAAGGTACAGTGTGTTTAGTTGTAAGGGATAAAAAGCGGTTGGTGTTAAAACGTGTCACTACCAGAAAGTGTGTAAAAGTGGCCCTTTAATTCGAAACCCCCAGGGCTCCAAACCTGATAAACCATCAGCACGCTTGAATGGCTCCTGTTGATCCAGGGATTTGGTCCAGGCGTTGGGCCTAAGTGATCCGTCTGTGCTGTGACAAGGCCGGTCATTCACCCCCAGCCCCCTATCACTCACCGTTTCCTTTTGGGAGAGTTGTGAGAGTTAGGAGAGTGCTCTAGCTGTGTGTTGGCTGGGCGAGGACGTGCTATTTTTAGGCTTTGCGTAACTGGAGCACGGCAACCTTTTCATTTAAAAATACCCCCGCCCGGCCCACCGCCACCAACCAGCACGGGATACGCCAGCGCCTCAGATCCTCAGCTTTGTCTGCTTCTTCTGCTGAAGATCGACCGTTCGCTCCACACTTTTACTTTTACATTTAGACCCATTACATTTGCACATTACTGGCCAATATTGAAACACTGGATATGGCTAATCTGCATATTATAATCTTGAGCATCGTCCGACAGTGACATTGAAATCTTGAATTATGTCTGATAACAGTGTTGAAATCGTGTACGCAGCTCAATAACAATATAAAAGTTTTTAGTTTCAGCTGATACCGATATCTAAATCTTCAATATTGGCCGATAACATCGATATATCGCCGACATACTTGATTGGCCATTATTATCTAGAATCCTTATTATTAATGATAGTAATTATTGTTGCTACAGGGTTAATACAGGTAACATACATATGCATGCAAGCAAATACCTACAACCTAAAAGTACACACTAGTTGCCTGTGGCAGATTTAATTATAGACCATGTTCTAGATAACAGTGAGTCAAAGCACATATGCATAATCTGTTAGACTCCTGAACACCTTCACGCAGAGTTTTCCTGACTGAAGCAGCCCGAGAGAATCAGCCGAGTCAGCCTGGACAGACACACACACACACACACACACACACACACACACACACACACACGGTGTGACAGGTGCGTTCCTGATGGAAAAGCTGAAATCCGCACCCATCTGCCAGGCTGGTCAGGCTGTCGGGGAGGTGAGGTGTGATGAGTAGTGTGATGACAGCAGGTGTGTGACAGATGCAGCCAGGCTGAAGATCTGCTCGACCTAAGGGGGGGAACTGTGCAGCTGTTTTCACACCCAGCACTTGAGTGATCCAACAGGACCACTCAACAGGTCATTTGGGTGGTGGGTCATTCTCAGCACTGCAGTGACACTGACGTGGTGGTGGTGTGTTTGTGCGTTTTGTGCTGGGACGGGTGTTTAAACCCTGTGTCCACTCTCTGTCCAGTCTTATTAAACACTCCTACCTCGTTGCTCCACCGTGTAGATGTAAAGTCAGAGACAGAAGCTCTTCTGTTTCTGCAGTTTGTGTTGGTGGACCATACAGATCACGAGGACACAATGAAAATGACACTGACTGTCAGTTGCATTGACCATTTGGAAAAATCAGAGTAAATATCGTTTGTATAATAATTTGGAACGTGGTGTAATAGCTGCTCTGTGGTGGTCCTGTGGGGTCCTGATCGTTGAAGATCAGGGTGAAAGGAGGAGAAGAAAGTCTGCAGAGAAATCGATGAACTACAGTCTGTGATTATAGAACCACAAAGTGCTCCTGTGTGGTAAATTGGACAGTGCACGTAGAAACAAGGACATGGTCATAATGTTATGGCTGACTGGTGTGTGTGAATGTGTTATTCAGGATGTAGGATGGGATGTAAACAGCAGGAATAGAGCGAGTACGTGGGAAATGTAGAAAGTGATTTGTCTCTGTCTCTGTTGTTTTTACTGCTGTTTCTTTCCTTGGGGCCTCATCCCTGACCTGCTTTCAGAGGTCAGAGGTTAACATGCAGCGGGCAATGCCGAGGTTAAGGCCAGAGTGCTGCCCTCTGTTACTCTCACTCTTTCTGTCTGTCTCGTTCTCACGTCTCTCTCTCGTTCTCATGTCTTGCTCTCTCTCTCTAAGATGATGATGATAATGTCCAGAGAAAGTCTGAGAGCTGGTCAGGTGGCTGAGTTTGTAGAGTGGAGGGGGGGGTACGACTAAATGCTCATTTATACTCACTTAAGTGGACAGGTTTTTTGGGGGTGGGGCTGATTGGGGTGGAGGCAGGGGTGACTGGTTGAGTTGGGGCATCAGTGGAGGTGGATTGAGTGGGTGTGAAGGACGGAAGTGTTTGTTTCAGTAGGTCGCTGGGCTCAACAAGTAGGTTAGTTTGAGGCGAAGGTGGGGCCATGGGGACAGGGTTTTTGAGGTGGGGCTGAATGGGGTCGGGGTGGGTTTCAGCGGGGATAGACGGAGCGTTTGTGGGTTCGAAGGGATGGGGTTAAATGGGTGGGTTTGGTGGCTGAACGTATAGCTTAGTTTGACTGGGCGTAATAAGAATAGATAATACGGGTCTGTTTACTTGGTCTCTATCATGAAGCACTGGACCAGTTCCTCCCTCGGTCAGACCGCTGGACGTCTGCATGTGTGTGTTTTTCTCTTGTTAAACTGGGCCTCTTGCCTGGACTCCAACAATGCTGCGCACAATGCAAGGACAACAAAGCCCAGATTATTAATAGGCCGTGCATTATGGGGGCTTTTAGCGTATTTAAATAGAACGCAAATTCCTCGGCTCTCCGTCGCTTGTCCTGACTGAAAATAGAGCGTTTTTTTTATTCTCGGTGGGTGTGCGCTGACTCACTGGAATTAAATATATAACCAGAATTAAATATATAACGGCGGGTAATGCTTCAAGAGTGCTGGGTTTTGAGAGCAGATTTTAACAGCGGGCTAAGGGAGGGTTTGTTTTTGAAGAGCTGTGTAAAGGCCCTCCCACACTCGGCTGATCCAGCCCAGCGGAGGGGTTTATTTAACTCGAATCCCACAGCTGTACTGGTTTTAGGGGCAAATAAAGAAAGTGAAGTGAGCTCCGTAGAAGACTGGAGGGGTTCATCATCAGTAGATCATCACGGCCCCCAGTGTGCTGTTGTCTGTAAAGTCTGGGCCTTAGGTCAGGAGGTAATGTCCAGCAGTTTAAATCTATACATTTCGTTCATACTTTCATATTCTTCTGGTGTGAACAAGTGTATTAGTTGTTATGAGTGTGTTCCACTGTGAAACGGTGCCACACTGTCAGTCTGAACTGCCAGCTGGGAATGTCCACCAGGTGGCGCTCTGATCACCATGACTTGGACCTGGATTGAGAATGAACTAGCAGATACAGATTCGTTAAAATATGCTTGATGGGCCCCCGATCCCAACACATGGAAAATGGGAAAATGGGAATAGTACCTGATGACCTAACATCATCTAACAACAATGTCTGGTGTTTTTCATAGTTGGTTTGGAAGTACCAACTGCCCAGCCCATCTCAGACCTCTTCTCTCATCACATACGACGCTCATAAAGATGAGCACAAGCTTCCTACCACACGTGAATCCAGCCGCCACCTTTTCGAGCTGCCACAGTTGCATTGCTGGGCAGCCAAAGTGTTTGGAGGAAAGTGTCGGGTCTTCAGTTCCGATACAGTGGCTAACAGGTGCCTGTGCTGACCAGCAGTATGTAGGAATGATCTACTGAATGTAATGTGAGAAGCAGTGCTAGTCTTTCAAATTTGTCAGTTTATACGTAAAAATTCATTTTCAAGAAAATGTACCAAGTCAGTGTCTTTTTCAGGGACATGACTAGTGTCCCTCTCTGTGGAGGGAGCTATGCTTAGGCTGCTTGGCCCGTTGTGTTGTAGGCGTAAGACTTTTTAAACAGGAGAAGCTCCAATTGTTGCCACTAACAGTAACAGTTTGTACAGCTGAGACATTCTACTGTCCATCTCCATGTCTCTTAGAAAAAACAAGAAATCACACAGCTTTACCCTCTGCTGTTACCCTGTAAGTCCTGATTTGACCTCAGTCACACATGGCCATGTACAGATTTCTAGCGCTCCTGGGGATCCTGGAATTGGGAGAGACCGCGCCTTCTCCAGGGCTCATCTCGAGGGTTCCGGTGTGAGACCTGCTGCTTTGGCATAAACAGCTTGGAAAGACCCCTCTGACCTCGTCTCTTTGACAAAAGCAAGAAGAGACTAATTTCTTGCACTAGGGAACATCCATGGCCCGTCCTCCAATTTCATTACAAAACCTTTGGCACAATCCAGTGTCATCATCCATTGTCTTATGATGTTATAAAAGTCTGCAGGAGGCCATCATAGATGTTTGCCCCAGTGCACACTATCCATGATGTGGAATTCCATCGAGTAGCGTTTCTGGGCAACCTTGAACAGCCTGCGGACTCAAGAAAAGACGTCCTCTTTGCGGATTTGAAGAAAAATGTGGCAAAACATATTCTACACTCCAGGATTTAGTCCCCTGTGACTGAACCAGATTACGTCCATGTATATAACAGTGCACAAACATTGGACTGAGGCCAACTGCCTTCACTTTGGCCTGCAAGCCACGACAGCAGCCCCATAGGATGACATCTCGCCCCTCGGAAACGTAAAAACCCCTATAAAGCGCTCCTGAATTCATCGTTTTGGATAGAATGAGACGTACCAGAGAGCTGAAAAGACCTGTTACCTTTCACTACTTTCTGCACCAGATCAGTCTCAGGTGTTGACCTGCCCTGCTCGTAAGTCGCAAGGAAGACTAATCTTAAGCTCGACAGTAATAGCACTGTCTGCCATCGTGTGAACATAGTTCACTCCGTCTGAGGAGACAGAATGAAGGAGTGCTTGAACGATATGAAACCCTGAACAAGGAAATGTTGAAATTTTATTAAAACTGCAAAAAGGAAGTACTACGAGTGGCGCAGTGGGTAGCGCTGTTGCCTCACAGCAAGAAGGACCTGGGTTCAATCCCCGGGTGGGGCGACCTGGGAAGTTTCTGTGTGGAGTTCGCGTGTTCGCGTCCTCCGTGTACTCCGGTTTCCCCCACAGTCCAAAGACATGCATGGTAGGTGAATTGGTGACTCTAAAGTGGCCCTTAGTGTGTGTGCATGTGTGTGCCCTACGATGGATTAGCGCCCTGTCTAGGGTTGTTTCCCACCCTTGCGCCGGCTGGGCACCGGCTCACCCGTGACCCGATTCAGGAATAAGCAGTTCAGAAAATGGATGGATGGATGGGTTGCCGATGAGACTGAGCTCCCAGTGATTGACAGTGTCTTAAAGTAATGGTGGCTGGTGAGGAGTGATGTGGGGAAAGTGTCATCCACCCACCCAGTGAGAACAAAGCCCGTTGTGCTCCCTCAGATTCAGGCCATTGATGTCGAGCAGCATAATCCCAGCTTCAAACCCGTGACCGTGGGATTTTAGAGCTGTGTATAGCCGTCGAGTCCCCCAGTGACACTTTAAAGGGTTTAAAATCTGTCTCTAGTGGCCAATTATTCTGAAATGTGCGGTTATTTCTGTTGCTCGACTCATGAAACGCTAAATCATAATATAAAAAAATCGTGTCCAATTATCCGAATTCCTGCAGCAGTGTACAGTGTAAAGGGTCTGTCAGTGAAGCAGTGGTGTGTGTATTGTGAGTAACGCCGCTGTGGAGATGCTGGATAAGTGCTTCCTTGTGTTTGAGGCCAAAAAAGCCGCTTTGATTTATTTGAAAAGGGTTTGTGAGACTGAGAGGCAGAGCCTCCACCAGAACCGCTCAGAATTACACTGGAGAGGTCTGTTCCGAGTGTGTGTGGGCAATGTGCGAGGGAAAAACACACACACACACACACACCACACACACACACACACCCCTCAGCGTCTCGGAGTGCACAGCTGTGCTGAGCGGGTGGAGTTGATTCGGGCCTTTACCCTGTAATAGTGGCATCTGTTAGCAAATAGAGACGAGCCGTCCCTGGGAGGAACAGTGGAGGATAAAATAAACACCGTAAAACTGCAAAAATAAACTACATTTCATTAAATCGGATCCTCACAGATACCACGTTTTAAAGGAGTAGGTCAATTAAAAACCACATGCATCCAGTTTAATCCATTTTAGCCCATGTAAGAATGGTTTTGTCTTAGATGGGTGTACTGGTGTGCAGTGAAATTGAGATTTCTGTGCTAATACAATGATCAAAAAAAGTTGTTATTATTATTATTATGATTATTATTGTTATTATTATGATTATTATTGTTATTATTATGATTTTGGGGGGTTTCTGTCCCAATTTGACCCCCAATTTGGAAGTGCGGATTCCCCAACCTCACTAGGACTCTCCCTTTATCACAAATGTTGCTTCTGACACTAGGAGTGTGAGGACGAGCACATGCCTCCTCCGATACACGTAAACTCGTTGCATGGTTGTTGTTCTCCCCGTTACAGTCATTTGAGCAACAACAGAATGCTGCATAATGTTACTGTAAGTGGACAAAGCTGTTGCTGTGTTGGTATTTTTAAAGGTAAAAGTGTGCTTCTAAATAGAACCAACTCTGAAAACTATTTGATAATGGTACCACAAGGCTGGGAGAACCTCATTTTTAAGAGTGTATTGGTAAGAGAACCCTTGAAGAACCTATATATGATGCATTTTATGTGTCAAAGAACTGTGTACTGAAATGAGTTAGAAGACTCCTGAAGAACCAGTTTATCAGTGCATATTTTTACCCAAAAAACCCCTTTGCAAGAGTGCATCGTCATGAATCGAGGAACCTTTGCAGAACCCCTTTAAAAAAGTCACTGTATGTTAAAGAACCTTTTTAAATGGTGTATTGTATGAGTTAAGGAACACTTGTTTATAAGCACAATGTAAACACATTATGTGTCAAAGGACCCTTTTTTAAGTGTGTACTGGGTCAAAGAACCCCTGAAGAACCCTCTTTAGATCATGTTGCCTTTTCTGAACTGCTTTTTTCCACTCTTAAGGACTCTTTAGGCCCATTCTAATGTTCTCTGGGCAAATGCTTCTTCAGATACCGAACAAACCTCCAGTTGACGTCTTTCTACTGTTCTACTGTTCTACTGTTAAGAGTCCCTTTGGTTTGGAGTGTGGTGGAATCTTGTGTGGTGTAGAACCTTTTTACCATCTACTAGAGCAATAGAACCCTGTCCTTTACCATCCACCGTTCATCCAATCCATCTTCTGGGTTTGAGCTAAACCTTAGTTTCCTGCAGCTCCTAAGCATTAGTGTCCACGCAGCGTTAATCATTTTACAGATTACGGTTCTCCGGCCCGTCTCCTCACTGCGGGTTCTGTTTGGTGTGAAAATATGCTTATGGGTTTATGTTAAACCCTGTAATGGTGGTGATGATACGGCTCCCTCCACCCACAGCCTGGATTCCACACTAGGCTACTCGCGGCCTGCCCCTACAAGCCCCCCGCCTGCCGCCGCTCCTGCTCCCATGTCATAGTTTCCACTGTGGGCCGTTAACTGACCGCTCAATAGAGCCCCATTCATACTAAATCTCCCGCCAGAGAGCTCCTAACTCCGAACCTTCCTGGAGTGCAGACTCTACAAAACGGTTAGATGTAGCCTTGATGCCTGAATATAGCCAATGTTCTAGATAACTGAGTCATACGGTGTAAGAAGAAATGTTTGAGACTAAAGAACCTAATGGACCTTCCAGCTCCACTGACCGTACAGGGGCATTTGTTTTCCTCCTTTCACCCTGATCTTCAATGGTCAGGACCACACAGGACCACCACAGAGCAGCTATTATGTCGCTGTAGTGGATCGGACACAGAAGTGCTGCTGGAGTTTTTAAACACTTCCGCTAGAAAATGAAAAATGTTTCTAAAAATGTAAAAGAAGAAAAACGGAAATAATGACAAACAGAAATAAATAAAATGGAAAACGAAAGATGAAGAAGTGTCTCTACAAATAAAAAATATAGATAAATGTAGAAATTCTAAAATGTACAGTATCGGAAAATAATGGAAAAATGGAAATTTATTATGTTTTATAAAGTAAAATTGAAGAAAAATACAAAACAGGAAAACGAGAGAAAATAGAATGATGAAAAAGAAGAGTGGATTTAGGAATTCGGTTATCAGATGCCTCCAGGCTGACAGTAGGGTAAAGGGCAAGTGGGGTAAATTTGAGGAGACGGGGGTTGAATTGTGCTGAACCATGGCTTTAAGGCTGTTGGACGTCTCGGTGGTGTATCTCCGTCAGGATCAGCCCCTTATGGAATGTTATGGAATGTTGTGGAATGCGGCGGTGTGTTGTGCCAAGCAGGGTAGGTTTATCTTCATGTTGTTCAGGATGTGGTGAAAGAAGGCCGTTCTCCTTGTCAGCTGATGTCTTTTCAGGCGGAACTCCGTCTCCCCTGTTCCGGTGTGTTATTCCCAGCTGCAGTCGGTTCTCTTGGTCTAATGGAGGCGGTGGAGCTGAGCTGTCCGCCTCTCGCGTCGTGATTAATGACTCCAAACAGAAGAAATGAGCTGAAACAATTGCTGCCTCTCTCCTCTGTTCCTCCTCTCATCCTCTTCTACTCTCTTCTTTCTCCTTCTCTCCTCTTTCCCCCTCACATCTCTCCTCCTCTGTTTCTCCTCTTGTCTTTCCTCACATCTCTCCTCCTCTTCTCCATCCTCTCCTTCTACTTTTCCCCTCTTTCCCTCTGTCATCCTCTCTTCTACTTTTCATTCTCCTCCTTTAATCCTCCTCTCTTATCCTTTCCTCAGCTCCTTTCTCCTGTCTCCTCCTCTCTTCCTCTACTCCAGACCTTTTGGTCTGTCTCCTCTCTACTCCTCTACTACTCTCATCTCTGCTCCTTCACTCCTCTCCTCTTTGCCCTTTCCCCCCTATTCTTTCCTCATGTACTGATCTCTACTCATCTTCCTCTTTACCACTTTCTCATCTCTACCCCCTCCTCTCTCCTGCTCTCCACCTGTACTCTTTTACTCCTCTTTCTCCTCCTCCTCCTCTCCTCTTTCCCCCTCTGCCTTCTCCTCTTCTACTCTCTCCTCTCTCCTCTTCTTCTCTCCCGTTTTCCCCTTCTGCCCTCTCCCCCTCTTCTTCTCTCCTGTTATCCCCTCTGCCCTCTCCTCCTCTCCTTCTATCCTCTTATGCCCTCTGCCCTCTCCTCCTCTCCTCTTTCCCTCTACCTGCTCCTCCTCTAATTCTCTTCTCATCCTTGTCTTCTCTGCTCCTCTTCTTCTATCTGCTCTCCTCTTTCCTCTCCTCCTCTTCTTGCTCCTCTCCTACTCCTCTCCTCTGTCCTCCTAACCTCCTCTGTGTGGTCTACCTCTCCTACTTTCCTGTCTCCTCCACTTCTCCTCTACCAGAGAGAGAGAAAGAGTGAGCGAGGGAAAGAGAGAGAGTGTGAGTAGGTGATTATCCAGTGCTCTCAGGAGAACTATTTCCATTTCAAAGACCATAAATTACAGGCTGTGTGTGTGTGTGTGTGTGTGTGTGTGTGTGTGTGTGTGTGTGTGTGTGTGTGTGCGCGCGCTCGTGTTCTCCATTCTTATACAGTGTTTTTGGTTCATGCTAATTAACCCTCTCCAAACACACCCCGTGAGGAACAACCACACAGCAGGTCTGGATCTCTGAACATCAGATGAGCCAGAACACAGTAGAACCTGAATAACAGCACAGAACTGGAACAGTGTGTTTTACCGCCGTACTTTCACCTGAGTACAGACTGGTCAGCCTGGCTGGTCACCTGACCCCGCTGTGCTGTGACTCGTACTGGGTCAAGCTGGGACTCTGGTGATGGAGGGATGATGAAGATGATGATGATGGAGTATCAGGCTGCTGGGGTGATGAAGGGCAGGTTGAAAGGCTGCGTGTGTTTTGATACAGAAGCTTCTTTCAAATGGATTGTTTTTGTGATGTCACAAAAACCACATTTACATAGTGAGCTGATTAGCCCCGCCTCTTCACTTTTCAGCTCGGAAACGAAGATGTCCAAATGTTTGTGGACAGCCCTTCTAATGCAGTGATCTACTTTAAGTTGCACCAGTTGCTGACACAGGGTGCAAATGCACACACAGATTGTCTAGTCCCTGTGGAGGCGTACTGCCAATAGGACTCTCTGGAGCAGATAAACAAACGTGAACCAACTGGCTCCCTGCCTAATAAAGGGATGAGTTGGGGATGACCTCACTAATGCTTGTTGCGAAATGCAATCAAATCCTCACAGCAATGTTCCGAAATCTAGTAGAAAGTCTTGTCTGGACAGTAGAGACATTTACTCCGAATTATTATTATTATTGTAATATTTTGCTGTAATTTTAAAAAGCCAGCCTGAAGAGAAACAGCAGCTCACATATATAGCTGATTACATAATAAACTCAATTAATTATGGAGTTATATTTAAATAGAGTTGTAATAATAAGTCTCTCTCTCTCTCTCTCTCTCTCTCTCTCTCTCTCTCTCTCTCTCTCTCTCTCTCTGTCTCTGTCTCTGTCTCTGTCTGATTGGTTGGATTTATTGCCCTAAATAGCAGCACCTGTTCGACAGGGATTAACAGGAAGCTGAGGGTTATTTCTGGTGCCCTGTGTGTGTGTGTGTGTGTGTGTGTGTGTGTGTGTGTGTGCGTTCTGCCCTTGAGTTGGAACAATGTGTGGGTTACAGGGGAAGTTTGGCTAGTTGACGAGAGTGTGTGAGAGAGAGAGACTCCTGTAGATGGTTCAAAACTAAGCATGGTCTTGCATGCTGGTTCAGTCTCTCTGTGTGTGTGTGTGTGTGTGTGTGTGTGTGTGTGTGTGTGTGTGTGTGTGTGTGTGTGTGTGTGTGTGTGTGTGTGTGTGTGTGTGTGTGTGCGTGCTATTTTTGGACATATTGCTGCTCAGTGTGAATATCTATTAAACAGATCCTGTCTCCTGTCCTTCGCAGCTTTTAGCCGGTGGTCACTGCTCTCCCACCATGCGAGAACCCCTGCCCTCTCCAGGCTCCACCCAGCAATGTGCTCCTCCATAGCTAGGAGCTTTACAGAACGTAGAAAGGCCCTATCAACATTGGCTTATTAGGAACCCCCCCCCCCCAGTACTGAGCTGTGGAACAGTGGATGTGTTCTCTGGAATGATGTAATGGTGCTCCATCCAATACCTTTGGGATGAGTAGGGGATGAGGTGAGGTGGTGACCATCCAACATCCTGACCTTGCGATGCTATTTATTGCTGAATGCAATCAAATCCCCACAGCAATGCTCCAGAATAGTAGGAAAGCCTTCCCTGGACAGCAGAGACAGTTACTCCAACAAAAGCAGGAGAAACGCTTGATTTCAGAAGAAACAATGACTGAGCAGGTGTCCCAATACTTTTGGCCATATTGTTAACATTATGTATAAAATGCAGGTAATGCAGCGTTCTGTTCATAATGTTCTGCACGTTCACTCTTTTGGCCAAACACTGCGTAATTCCTGGTCATTTTCTGCAGTTTCCTCACTGGCCAGACTAACGACCCGGCTCCTAAACTTACCACTTTCCTACATTATCCCTCTTATCTGCTGCTGAAGAACGCCGGCGTGGAAAATAAGCAAAGAGGAGCTGAAACCAGCAGAACTCTGTAGTTCAGTAGTGGAACAACATCTGAGGAAACACCAGCTACCATCAACTGCGGCAGTTAAACAGTAGAGATGAAGAGCTGCACTGAACAGTCAGCTGGAAAAGCGCTCAGCTCATCACTCAGCTCCATTACACCTCAGAACAGTCGGAGAACCCAGTTAGAACACGTCAGGGAAAATAAAGCATACCTGTGCAGTGGAGTGTGTGTGTGTGTGTGTCTTTGGTCAAAGGCTGTGAATTAGAGAACAGCTGTGCAAAAGCACCGCAAGAACAGGTTTCGGAAAATCATTGGAAAGATTGCACACATGGCAGTGTTCCTCACAGCATAGAGATGATATTCCAAAGTGTGGATTTAAGGAATGTTTCCCAAAATGGAAAAAATGCTTCCCAAAATATAGGGAAATATAAGTAACTTATCCCTAAGTGTCAGGATGATTATCTCAGATTTAAGGAATATTGGGAACATTGTCCAAAATTTAAGGAATATTTCCCACAATGCCTAATTTTTGTGTGTGGTCTACTTCCTGAATTGTAGGGAAGCCAAACTCATGAGATCACCGATCACCCACATTATGAGAAGATGGGCTGAAACGTGAGTGGATCCCTGGAAAGGTGGAGGATATTATGGAGCATTTCAGCCTGGGCCTGTGTTCTCCTCCAGAATCTGCTGACTGCTCCACTCTTTAGCTGCCTGTTTTAAACTCCGCCCTCAGTGGAGTTAGTAGGCGGAGCTCTGCAGGGTAGCGTGAGTGTCGGCAGCCTCAGAAACTTTAATTACAGGCACAGTGTGAGCACACACACACACACACACACACACTACCTCAGTACAGTGTTTCATACACTACCTTCTCTTATTCACTCAGACACACACACACATACATCTGGTCTCAGTGTTTACATAAAGAAACACACACACACACACACACACACACACACACACACACACACACACACACACACACACAGATGGTCCAGATGGCTGTGTGTGTGTGTGTGTGTGTGTGTGTGTGTGTGTGTGTGTGTGTGTGTGTGTGTGTGTGTGTGTTTCTGAGAGAAAAACACACACTGTGACTAGATCAATTAAATAAAGAATCAGACCACTATGTGATTATGGACACACACACACACACACACACACTCTCTCTCTCTCTCTCTCTCTCTCTCACACACACACACACACACACTCACACACACACATACGTACATTTACCATCATCTAAAGCTTTAAGAGTAAGGGCACTTGGTTCAGCTCAGAACAGTTTTTGAGTTTGCTTTACTGTATTTTGCAGGGTTCTACTGTTTTGGTTAGAACCAATAAACCAGTTTGAGTCTTTACTGGTTTTACTGGTTTGTTTTACTGTTACTGTGTTTGTTGGCATCATGAGTCTAAACCAGCAGGCCAAGTCACGCAGAACAGCATGCGATCAGAATACTAATGCCAGACTGCTTAAAGACACCTCCAACATGCCTAAAGTGTGTGTGTGTGTGTGTGTGTGTGTGTGTGTGTGTGTGTGTGTGTGTGGGACGGAGGGATTTAATGAATGGGAAAGATGGATGAAGGTGATGGAGGGATGAGTGTGATGGAGGAATTTAATGGAGCGAGATAGATGAATGAGTGTGATGGAGGGATTTAATGAACGGGAAAGATGGATGAGGGTGATGGAGGGATGAGTGTGATGGAGGAATTTAATGGAGTGAGATAGATAAATGAGTGGGATGGAGGGATTTAATGAACGGGAAAGATGGATGAGGGTGATGGAGGGATGAGTGTGATGGAGGGATTTAATGGGAGGGATTTGATGAATGTGAGTATGGAGGGATGAGTGTGTGTATGGAGGGATGAGTGTGTGTATGGAGGGATGAATGTATGTATGGAGGGATGAGTGTGCGTATGGAGGGAGTTCATGGAGTGGGACGGAGGAATGAGGATGGAGGGATTTAAATGAATGGAAAGATGACAGGTGATGAGGGATGAGAGTGTGATGGAGGATTTAATGGAGTGGGACGGATGAATGAGTGGGATGGAGGGATTTAATGAACGGGAAAGATGGATGAGGGTGATGGAGGGATGAGTGCGATGGAGGGATGAGTGGGACGGAGGGATGGCTGGATAGATGCTGGTTGATCATGGTTCCTGGTTGCCAGGGTGATCGTTTAGCTTCTTCAGGTTGTCTGTGCAGGTAGAACCATCAAACCATCAAACTCAGGACACGACTGTACTGGCTGACAGTTTAACCAGTTTAACTTCACTATTTATTCGAATTTGTTGGGTTTTATTTGTGTTGAACATTCTCTATCACTGTGTGTGTCTGTGTGTGTCTGTGTGTGTGTCTGTGTGTGTGTCTGTGTGTGTGTGTGTGTAAGAAAGCAGCTCATTGTCCTTCTGACCCTGCCCCCCCCCTTGGCACTCTACTTGGACACACACTGACCAGTCCTGGCAGATGATGTCACACTTCACACTGTGTCCCTACAGTGTCATCCCGCATTTCACTACAAGCTTGATTGTTTTAGCACCTTGTGTGTGTGTGTGTGTGTGTGTGTGTGTGTGTGTGTGTGTGTGTGTGTGTGTGTGTGTGTGTGTGTGTGTGTGTGTGTGTGTGTGTGTGTTTGGGTCAAATCTCAGGGATGTTCTCCGGTTCCTGATCCTCATTCTGTGGTAAATCGGCCCATTAAAGGAGCCCAGTTCTGTCCGTCACACTGATGGAGGTGCCAGATGCAAGGAATTTTCCTTGTCCTAGCTAAAAAGTTCGTCTGGACTTCCGACAGGACGTGGGTGGAAAATGACTGGAGCCCCGGTTTAAAATCTCGGAATGGTTCACAGATGGCACTCCGAGATAAAAGTCCTGACATTCCTATGTGTGTGTGTGTGTATACACTCAGTCTCAACTTAATGGAAATTAGCCATAATATTAAAACCACCTTCCTTGTTTAGTCTGTTCTGCAGACATGGACTCCACAGAACCTGAAGGTGTTCTATGGTACCTGGCACCAAGAGTAACGTTACAGCTGATTCTATAAGTTGTGAAGTGGGACCTACTTATGAATCAATGAGCCTTGATTCCCATAACCCTGTCTCTTTTACACCGGTTGTTCTTCTTTGGAGCACATGTTGGTTCTAGATATGTTCTCGACACCAGTGGTTCTAGGAAAACAGTGAGTCATCTGCATTGCCAGTAGTTTCTTATATACTTGGATCTGTGTGTTATACATGTGTGTTCTCCTCAAACCATGTGTAGGTGTTCTGTAACCCTGGCTTCAAGATGGTCCTGTTTTGCATACTTTAGTCAGATAACAGTGAGTCATATATGTTGCTTGAACTGTTTTACATAATTTATAAGTTCTAGATAACAGTGAGCCGTACTTGTTCCATTTGTGCTATTTTACATATTTTGTATGTTCTATCTGTGTTCTAGATAATGTTGAATCATATATATTGCAGGTACTGCTTGTTCTTTAGTCTGTGTTCTATAACAGTGAGTATTATATGTTGCTCTATTTTTAATACTTTAGTCTGTGTTCTTGATAACAGCGATATCAAGGTGTATGTTGTTCATATTGTTCTATGTACTTTTGACAACGTTCTAGATAACATTGAGCTATGTATGTTTCACACATTTTACAAAATTTAGTCTATATGTTCTAGTTTATTGAGTCATCTATGTTGCTTTTACTATTTTATGTTCTGTTTATATATCTGTTTTAAATAAGCTTTATTTTACATATTTTAGTGTGTGTTCTAGATAGCAGTGCTATATACTGCTGATACTGTACTGTTCAGAAAAACAACAAAATTATTCATACTTTAATCTGTTCTAGATAACAGTGGGTAGTATATGTTGCTCATACTTATTAACTATTCTCTTTAACCTGGTGTTCTAGATTATGGTCATGTATGTTGCTTGTGGATATTTAAGCCTGTTCTCTACATATGTGTTCTCCTAAAACCACCTGGAGGAATCTCTAATAGACTAGCTTTTGTGGTTGTCTCACTCTTATCTAGAACATGAGCTGAGGTATGGACACAATCCAAGCTTCAAGATGTTGCTGGTATGGTTTTACCTACTTTCGTCTGTGTTCTAGGTAACATTGAGTCATGTGTTACCTGTGATGTTTTAAAATATTGCCCTAGATAGCACATAATCAGGTCTATGAGAGATTACTGATTACCTCTGCACGTGGTGTGTTATGGTTTAGACCTGCAGTTTCCACCATGCCAATTGGTGTACATAGACTACCATTACTTGTTAGCAACATTAGCGTTGCTAGGCTCCAGTGATGCTAAACATCAAAGCGCCAGGATGACTTGGCTGATTGTTGGGAACCGGGAATTTGATTTTCCTACAGACGGACTACTGGACATTCTTCCAGAAGTTCTTATGGTGGACATACTTCAATGCTGGATGATCTGATACACACACACACACACACACACACACACACACACACACACACACACCCAGAGCAGCTGCAGCGTTCTCCAAAAAGCTTGGAATGCAGTGTAGGGTTGGACTGATACCGCCCCTGCACTATGTTAATGGACTGGACTGGTTTCTGGAACGTTGGCGACATCAGTGTTGAGATGTTCTCGCACCATAGAATTGTGAGGTTTGGCCAAATTTCATGGAGGTCTTCCACAATATAACAACTATATACATATACATGGTTGTTATTTTGTGATATGTGTTATATTACATTGTTGTCAGTAGCTTCCTGATGAAGCTCCAGTCTCAGTTTCTTCTGATCTTCCTCAGCTTTCTTCTCATTAAGGTCAAACTGTGCCTGGTTCACACTGCGGATTAATGACTGCTGTTCTACATATCCATCATCATATACTCACTTATTACCCCTCCCCATGTGTGTGTGTGTGTGTGTGTGTGTGTGTGTGTGTGTGTGTGTGTGTGTGTGTGTGTCTCAGGGGATAATAATGGTGTAAGCTGTTCAACACCATATTACAGTCAGCCCACCTCTACTGTTGGGGGTGTATCGGGGGGCTTCACTTGTCCCAGTACAGACTTTACGTGAGTGGGTCTGTGTTCAGAATTGCAGTCTTGGTCTTTTCAGTTTAGAGACGTGTCCATGTCTCTTACTTTTTCCTTCTATTTTAGCTTCAGTGTTTAGGTAATGTAAACGAAGGAGCTGGTCTACCAACAGTGGACGAGATCCCAGTCTACAGTAAATTCTCCTCCCAGTGGTCACCCGAAACCAACTAGACTGGACGGCCAGTGTGTCTCACAACTTGTGAACGAAAATGGCTTCGTTTGCAAAAAAGAAATGCTTTTAAAAGTCCTTCACGACTAGTTTCTAGTTTCTGAAAGAACAGTCCACAGAGAACTACAGACCTGTGTGTGTGTGTGTGTGTGTGTGTGTGTGTGTGTGTGTGTGTGTGTGTGTGTGTGTGTGTGTGTGTTAATGCTGGACAGGGGGTATTTTGTCCTGACCTATTGCCTATTGACCTATTACAATCTGAATTATTCAGTACACACACACACAACCTTTCTTACTCTTTGAAGTGTGTGTGTGTGTGTGTGTGTGTGTGTGTGTGTGTGTGTGTGTGTGGTGTGTGTGTGTGTGTGTGTGCTGTACCATGTTGATTTTTCCAGATTCAGTATCTGAACATCTTTCCCATTTGTATCTACACGTCCCTCTCCTCCACATCCAATACTGATTATCACCATGGCAACAGCGTACAGCTACGTGTTGTGTTATAAATTATGTTGCTTCCAGCATTAGATCTGAATTAACACACCACACACACACATACACACACACACACACACACACACACACACAGGTTTATAACTGCTCTATAGCTGTTATAACACTGACTTGTGCAGAAGTGGACTAAAGGATGTCACCCCCCGTATCCATGGTTACATTACATCAATTTCCATTCCATTTATACTCCTCAAATTTGCATAGTTATGCTAGACCATCCTGGTACTCCTATTTCCATGGTTCACATTACACCCATATCATATTTACACCCGTTTCAAGGTTTCTACATCCACATGATGATGATGCTGAACAATTCCATGGTTACACTACAACCTTTCCTTCTGTACACACTAACCATTTACAGTGTTGCTGCACCCGTTTCAAGGGTTACAATACACCCATTTCCATCTTTACACTACTTGTATTTCCAAGGTTGCTGCACCTTGTTTTTCATTGCAGTGCTTAAGCCATTTCCACTACACCCATTTCTATGGTTACACTACCATTTCCAGATTGCTACACACCAACACTGTAATATTCAACTCCAGTTCAACCATTTCCCGTGTATCTCTCTATGCCTGTACGTGTTGCTACCCATTTCCATAGTTACGTAGAGTACCCATTTCAAGGTTGGAAAACACCTATTCCCATTTTAAGCCTACATCTATTTCCAGGGTTGCTACACCTATTTTAAATCCAGTGCTATTACATTTCCTTGGTCACCCTATACCCATTTACAGGGTTACAGTACACATGTCATTTTACACTACACCCATTTCCAAGGTTGCCCACATGGGTTACACGTATGCATTGCCATGGTTAGGCTACAACCATTTCCATGTTTACACTCTAACCATTGCTACGCACATTTCTATGGCTGTAGCTCTAGTTCATGGCAGTGCTACACTCGTCTCTGGAGGGACGAGTAGTGAGGAGGAGGCTGGAGCAGTGGAGCAGAGCATTATGATCCGTTGGAGGCCTCATTTGCATAGTTCAGCTTTTTGCAATATCAATATCATAACATCAAAGTACCACACACACACACACACACACACACACACACACACACACACTCACTCCCACACCCCCTGCATGTCAGTGTAACTGGGAGGTAATGTAATCCACTCTAATTCAGACGTGTGTCTGGTTCAGTTATAGCACCTCTCTTTAAACCCGGCCTGAATACCTCCTGACGGCTGGTGTTAATATATGAGAACTGGGCAAGGAGGAAGCTAGTGGCTTAACCTAATCACTCACATCTGCAGCAAAGGAGAGCCCTGGTCTTCATTTACCCAGACCTGCTTTAACTGGTATTGTGAAGTCTGTGGGAGAAAACCACTGCAGATTGTTTACACCGTAAATGGAAATGTGCAAATAAAGTTTGTGCATTTAATTATAAGATTGACAGGATGCTGCTTTGTGGTTGCTGTGTGCCCCTATGGTCATAAGATGGTTGCTCTGGGGTTGCTATGCAGTTGCTATGGCATCCTTGGTGGAAGCTCTGGGGTTATGGCATGGTTGGTATGGGGTTTCTGGGCCTTTGCTATCATATTGTTGCAATAGGGTTGCTACGTCATTGTCATCTTGTCTTGGAAGTCACTGCTGTGGGGTTTCTAGGCAGTTGTTATCAAACACCAAGTGGTTGATATAGGGTTCCTATTCAGTTGCTATCATATCCTAAATGGTTGCTATGACATTGCTATGGGGTTGCTAAATCATGGTTATATTATCTTAAGAGGTTGATAGGTATACTATGTGGCTGTTATGGGGTTGTTAGTCAGTTGCTATAGTATCCACGTGGTTGCTCAGATGCTATTTCATCTTAGGTGGTTGATTTGCAGTTGCTAGGCAGTTTATCATATTTTTGGTGGTTGCTATGGTGTTTCTATGGAGTTGTTATCCTATCCCAGGTTGAAGCTATGGTGGGGCTGCTGTGCCATAAGGTGTAATAAGGTGGTGCTGCACGGTTTCCAAGTGAGTCAGTTGCTATGGTATCCTAGATGGTTGCTATGGAGACGCTAAATGTAATGCTCCCGGTCTCTCTCTCTCTCTCTCTGTAGGTGTCCGTGGTTGTCTAACTCTATCTCTCCAGTTGTTCCGTTCTACAATGGCGTGGTTTTTCTCTTCGTTCTGGCCAATTTCAGCATGGCCACCTTCATGGACCCTGGAGTTTTCCCCAGAGAGTGATGTCCTTCTGACGGATGAATCCTAAATTAACGTTTCTGTGACCACACAAGCGTGCCTGTTCTCATTGCAGTGGTGCTGAAGCAGGCTTCTGGCCCCCTTGACCTACGACACAAATACAGTCATTGGATACTGTAAGTGTCCAAATAGCTTCTTTAGGGACTGTGCACTCCATCACACCCTTCAGCGTGTATCCCTCCACCATTTTAATGATTTTCAATTTTAAATACCTGTTTTAGACCCAAATTCTTCTCAAAACGTGGGAATAACGGTGTGTGGAACATCAGGCAGTGTATTCATATGCATAATAACTCTATAATGCCTTCACACTCTTTATCTAGAACAGAGCGTTTCACACCAAACCCACTCTGATTCACTTTGCATGTATTTCTCTTTCTCTGTGTCCAGATGTTTGTGGACACTCCTTCTGATAGTTCCGTTCAGCTACTTTGAGTTGCACCCATTGCTGACACAGATGTGGAAATGCACACACAGTCACTGTAGAGAAGTACTGCTAATAGAAAAGGACTGAATCGAATAAACATGGACCGACTGGCACCATGTCTATTGTGTGTGCCAGTGAGTGGACGCTGTGTTTAAACACTCCAGCAGCACTGCTGTGTCTGATCCACTCGTACCCACGCCAACACACACTAACACACCACCACCATGTCAGTGCGACTGCAGTGCTGAGAATGACCCGCCACCCACATAATAGCTGCTCTGGTGGAGGTGGTCCTGTGGGATCCCTGATCATTGAAGATCAGGGTGGGAGGAGAATAATAAAGTCTGCAGAGAAACAGATGAACTACAGTCTGTAATTCTAGAAACACAAAGAGCTCCTGTGTGATCAGAGGAGATCAGAGTGAATAGTGTCAATACAAGGAGGTGGTCATAATTATATGGCTGATTGGTGAGCATGGATATAGGGTTAGCATTTAAATGCAGCTAGTAAATCTCTCTCTCTCTCTCTCTCTCTCTCTCTCTCTCTCAGCGAATGAGGATGAAGATAAGGATGATGATTTCAGAGCTCCTCTCTATAAGAATGTGGAGGTGAAGGGGGTTCAGGTGCGGATGAAGTGGTGCTCCACCTGCCACTTCTGCAGGCCGCCAAAGCTGCTCACACTGCAGTGTGTGTGACAACTGTGTTGAGAGTGGGGCAGAGCACATGCATACACACACCATAGCATTATTATTGTGTGTGTATTGTGTGTGTGTATTATTGTGTGTGTATTATTATTATTGGACTAGAATGGCGTTTATTATGCATGAATGTCGTGATTGTGTATTACAGTGGTCTGTTGGAGTCTTTAGACAGATACAATATGAGATACGGTTGGTCATTTACCCACAGATCTTGCAGTTGGGCCTGTAAACCCTGCACATTTGTAGGTCCCCAAGCTGGTGTCCCAGCTGCTCCCATGAATGTGCGATTGGCGATAAATCTGGGACTAAGGAAGTGTTGTAAACTGGGTAGAACATTCTTGGGGAAACCCTTGCTGTGTATAGGAGCATTAACCTGCTGTAAAAATGCCAGTTAGGTCCTGCCACGAGAGGCAGCACATGTCAGTGTCCTGCACATATCGCTGAGCTTAGTGTCCCGTGAATCACTACTGTCATATGCAATGCTCCCGAGATCATCACACCGAAGTTGGGACAATGGGTCGCTCCATAGCAAAGACTCGAGACCTTGAGACCTCCATACGCAAACCCGGACAACCTGGATTGGTGGACAAGGACAATACGATTCCAGTCTGCATTAGTCCAGGTTTCTTGTTCATGACAACATTGCAAATGAAGGATTTGGCCTCTGTGTTGAGCAGTTTGTTGAAATGACCATCCTGCTTCTCTCTGTCCGGTGATTCATCCTGTCAAAGTCTAAACTGGCAGTCACTGATCTCTCACCAAGAGGTATGCTACCCAAAAGTAGCCTCTGAGAGTCGTTTATAGGGCAGTGGGGGAAGCACTATTATGCGGTCTGGTGACAAGACCCAGTGTGTAATCAGACCATACCTGTATATAATGTGTGTGTGTGTGTGTGTGTGTGTGTGTGTGTGTATGTGTGTGTATGTGTGTGTATGTGTGTGTATGTGTGTATGTGTGTGTATGTGTGTGTCTGTGTGTGTCTGTGTGTGTGTGTGTGTGTGTGTGTGTGTGTGTGTGTGTGTGTGTGTGTGTGTGTGTTTTCTCTGTACGGATTTTGACCACCACTGTCCAGGTGAATAACTGTATCGGCCGCAGAAACTACCGGTACTTCTTTCTGTTCCTGCTGTCTCTGAGCGTGCACATGGTGGGCGTGTTCTCCTTCGGCCTGTTCTATGTCCTCCACCACCTGGAAACACTCAGCGCACTGCACACCACCGTCACGTATCCTTCCACTATTCGCACAGAACGTAATCCCTCACGAACACAAACAGACTAAGAAGGGGCAGTGAGTTTCTCCTGCTTTTGGAGTTACTGTCTCTACTGTCCAGGGAAGGCTTTCTCCTAGATTGTGCCACATTGCTGTGAGTTTGAATGCACTCAACAACAGCAAATTAGTAAAGGGCAGGATAGTCACCACCCCGCCTCACATCCCCAACTCCCTAACTCATCCTCAAAGTACTGGATCGAGCACCATCATTCCAGAGAGCACAGTTTCACTGCTCCATGACTCAATGCTGGAGAAGTCAGGCATATCCCATGATGGATGGATGGATGGATGGATGGACAGACAGACAGATGTATAAATATAGACAGACTGTTTGTGTTCCTTAATTCGCTCTATCCAGACTGGTGGTGATGTGTATAACTGGGTTGTTTTTCATTCCTGTTATGGGTCTGACTGGGTTCCACATGGTGCTGGTAGCCAGGGGGCGAACTACTAATGAACAGGTAACACACACACACACACACATAGAAATTACAGGAAATTATAATGAAATAAAAGAATAATCTGCCTTTTTAAATCTCCCCCCTCTCACCCAATGTTCATTCTCTCTCTCGCTCTCTCTCTCTCTCTCTCTCTCTCTCTCTCTATCTCTCTCGGACAGGTGACAGGGAAAGTTCCGGGGGGAGTGAACCCTTTCACTCGTGGTTGCTGTGGCAGCATGAAGTATGTTCTGTAGTCCCTTAGCTCCAAAGTACACGCACAGTGCACACACACACACTTGTACACTGGTATCTGACTGTCAGCTCCCTCTATGAGTCATTTTAGTGCAGACAATTTACTGTTAAACTGAACAGCACGTTATACGGTGTGTTAGAACCAGTTTGGCTCAGAGATCTGCTATTTGTTAATATGTTAATATATTCTTCAGTTAGTCGTTTCTGATTCATTGATCCACTGTATAGATCACACAAACTACACCGTCCTGTGGTGTATTACACTCAGAATAGTGTGTGGATTATATGAACATTATAGAGCATTAGACATTTAATTTCTATAAAAATAGTGGTGCAATGTGTGTGTGTGTGTGTGTGTGTGTGTGTGTGTGTGTGTGTGTGTGTGTGTGTGTGAATTGTTTATGGGATACTATGTATTTAGAGTGATTGGCAGATGAAAGGCCTTGTTTGGTCTGTGGAGATGTTTAATGGGAGGATTTAGGAAAACAATGGATGTCTGTAGGAGCGTGTGTGTGTGTGTGTGTGTGTGTGTGTGTGTGTGTGTGTGTGTGTGTGTGTGTGTGTCCCCTGTTTTGTTCTGTATCAACCTAAGACCACTCTCCCTTTCAGACACACCTACTAGAGTGAAAAACAGATGTGTTGAAAGGTTTTAATCACTGAATAGAACAATAGAGAGAGAGTGAAAGAGAGAGAGAGAGAGAGACAGAGAGAGAAAGAGAGATAGAGACAGACAGATGGCGAGATAGAGTGATGAGAATGAGAGAGAGACAGAGTGAAGAGATGGTGAGAGAGAGAGAGGAGAGAGAGAGAGAGAGAGAGAGAGAAAGAGGGTGAGCGATAGCATGAGCTAGCACACAGACTAAAGTAGACTAAACATGAGTCACTCTCATCTAGAACACCTAAACCACCACCTAAAAGAAAATAACACATTACTAGAAACAAATAACTCACTGTTATCTAGAACACATACTAAAGTATGCAAAACAATACCAGAAACATATCTCACTGTCATCTAGTACACCAAGACTAAAGTGAATCAGCATCTTATGACTACGATTGTTTTCTAGAACACTGACTAACTATCAGTGACTAGAACAGTGATCTAGAACACAGACTGAAGTATATACCAGCAACATATGTACTAGCAACATGTGGCATCCTGTTATGAAGAACTCTGACTAAAGTATGAAAAGCTACACATGTGACTGTTATCTAGAACACTGACTAAAGTATGTAAAACACCAGCAGCATATGACTGACTGTTGTTGTGTTGTTTTTGACACTCTGACCATGTCCGACTGTCTGCTAAGGGAAGCGCAGAGATCAGACACTGCATCTAAGCGTGGGTGGAGCCTCTGAGCTGGCGGCTGTGTCCCAGATTGCATACAAGGTTCTTTAAAAGTTCTTTAGTAAAAGTCAACTCAGGACAACTTAGGAACCTGAATCTGCATGCACCCATCTGAACCATGCAGAGAATAATTTATGGGTAAAGTATGGTTTGGGACAGAGCTGCAATCTCAGAGGCTCCACCCACACTTGGACAGAGTGTCCTTTATCTAGGTCCTGTTTATTGCATTCAGATTGATTGTCTGAGTGTGTTTGTCTGAAACTCTGAATCAAATGAATCAGAAAGTGATTCATTATGTAATCTTCTGCACACATGTGCCACCTGCTGGTCATATCTGCATCCAACAGTCCAGTGTGATGTCTTTGTGTTAATATCGATATCAAGCCCCGCCCCCTTGTTATTGTTGCCAGCTGTTCGTTGTTCTGACTCTGTAGCCTTTTGTTCTGGTCAGCTGGGAGGGAGGACACTGACCGCAATCGGCAGGGAGGACACTGACCTCGGGTCTCCTAACTGGAAGGGGGGGTTCTTTCAAACAGGCGCCTCTATCTGTGTACGGAACTAATGCAGGTAGTAAAGTCAGGCTCCGGTCTCAAAGAGAAAGGAGTTGGTGCTGAATGGGTCTAGATTAGGTGGGGGTGGGGTGACTGAATTAGGGGTCGCACGGGGTGCCGCTCTAGACGTAGACATGGATTGTCATCATTTGTGCCAAATTGACTGGCAGTGAGAACCCTGTACTTGAGTCTGGTGCTGTAACTCATTTGTGTGTGTGTGTGTGTGTGTGTGTGTGTGTGTGTGTGTGTGTGTGTGTGTGTGTAGGTATATGGTGGACCCCAGGAAGAAACCAGCTTTTCCCATTAAACCTCCATTCCTCCGGCCGCCGCTGTCCGACCGCAGTGTCACAGTGAAGCTCAGCGATAACGGGATCCACGGCAGCATCCTGAGAACCAAAGTGAGTCCATCAAACCCTCTCTTCCCCCAGATCTGTCCACAGTCCAGATCACACAGGTCATTTTGTGTGGCATTTTTAAAAAATTAATAATTCATAATACAGTTATAAATATTACATAAATTAATGATTTTCATGACTGAAAATGTCTTTATTAAATCAAATTAAATCATATATTATATTAAAATATTAATATTTATGTAAATTATCAGATATAATTCAAAGACTGACTATTTACTGTGTCCAACCATTTGACCACTGATGAAAAAAATGTCATTCAGGATAGTTCATAGTTATGTTTTAATTTTTATATATTTTTATATTTATTTCCATTATTTTAAGTCACTATTCTTTCTAATCTGAGCTCTGAAGGTGTTTATTATGTGAAGTGGTTTGAATCCAGTATGAATCAGCTGTGTATGTAGTTTAGCCTGATAGCATTAACGGCTGAATCATTCTCAAAAAGAACAGCACTGGTGTGATTTTAATCTAGTATGAATCTAAAGTGTGTGATTTTTAGCCTGATGTAGTGATTATAATCCAGTATGAATCTGCAGTGAATTTCGTTTAGGATACAGAGACCCTGTCCTGTAAGAATGAACGGTATGAAGTTTTTACCTTCTGACCGTATTAATGATATTTTAATCCGGTATGAATCTGCAGTGGGTCTAGTTTTGTACAGTAACAGTTTTGGGGTGATTTTAGACCAGTATGAATCTGTAGTTTTAGTTTTTATATTCTGATGATCATTTTAGAATGACTTTAATCCAGTATTTAAACCCGGTATGAATCTGCAGTGTGTGTGTGTGTGTGTGTGTGTGTGTGTGTGTGTGTGTGCGCAGTTTTACCAGTCAGAGTAATAATTACCTTCCAGTCATTTCAATCCAGTATGAATTAATAAAAATAGTTATGTTGTGTCTCTCTCTCAGTCTAAAATCAGTCTGGACGGTCTTGCGGAAAAGAATGCGGACACCCAGCCGCCTCTTCCTCCAAAAGCTGAGCGCCACAACCAGCTTCAGAACCAGCTCACCTCCAGTGAAGGCAAGCTCTCCTTACCCTTGGCTCCACCCTTTTTTTAATCATTTAATGGTCTATTTCCAAAATATCTGGACCGCACATGACCTAACGAAAGAGGACGGGTGTCCGGAGTCATCACTCAACATCAGTACCTGACCTCATATATGCTCTAACTCTTGGGAGGGGCTGCATGCAATCAAACTCTCCTCACATCAGTGTTGCAATATGTAGGGTAAAGCTTTCCCAGAAGAGTTGAGATTTATTTTAACTGCAGAATTATGAGTCACATCATTGGTCGTCTAAATTGAAAGGATGTGCTGCTGCTGCCCTCTGCTGGTGAGTTATGGTGTAGCACCCATTCACTATTGAACTGATTTATTGTTTTGTTCACATCTTCCAGAGAGTTCTCTGTCCAGCAAGCCGACCAACCCCCCCACCCCAGCTATGTACAGATACAGACCCTCCTTCGGCACCATACCAAAAGTGCATTACCACGCAGCAGGAGAGAAGGTGAGAGCAGTGCTTTAATTAAACCCGAAAGCAGCTCCGGTTCCTCACGTTTAAGAAAGAAGCTCCGTTGAACTCCTTACAGGTTGAGCTACAGTAACACACGAGCACCAACGTATGTTCATGGTGAGGACAGATGAGTAATGGACCAGTTTAAACAGTCCAAGATACTTCTGTACTTCTGGAACGTTCCCATTAGTCCCGATATAACATGCAACCTTTCTACTTTTACATTAATAATAGTGGATTTCTTAAATCCAGTATGAATCTGTATCTGTTTATTTTCTTCTGCCTGTTTGTACTAATCAGAATCTATCATTTTAAACCAGTAATCCCGTATGTATCTATAGTACGTGTTTTTTACAGTCTGTAAATTGTGGGGTGATTTTAATACAGTATGAATCTACAGTGTGTAGTTTTACATTCCGTCAGTAATAATTGCGGGGTGATTTTAATCCAGTATGAATCTACAGTGTGTAGTTTTACATTCCGTCAGTAATAATTGCGGGGTGATTTTAATCCAGTATGAATCTGCAGTGTGTAGCTTTACGTTCCGTCAGTAATAATTGTGGGGTGATTTTAATCCAGTATGAATCTGCAGTGTGTAGCTTTACATTCCGTCAGTAATAATTGTGGGGTGATTTTAATCCAGTATGAATCTGCAGTGTGTAGATTTACATTCCATCAGTAATAATTGTGGGGTGATTTTAATCCAGTATGAATCTGCAGTGTGTAGCTTTACGTTCCGTCAGTAATAATTGTGGGGTGATTTTAATCCAGTATGAATCTACAGTGTGTAGTTTTACATTCCGTCAGTAATAATTGTGGGGTGATTTTAATCCAGTATGAATCTGCAGTGTGTAGTTTTACATTCCGTCAGTAATAATTGCAGGATGATTTTAATCCAGTATGAATCTGCAGTGTAACTGTAGTCTGATTTGCTCACTTGTTTTCACTCGTTCCTCCTCAGGTCATGATGTCCGAAGACTCCAAATCATCCACTATTTTGGAGGAAAGAAGTCACGACTACCGCTCTGAACCAAACCTGGACCTGCCGGATTATGGTGCTCCTCCTCTCCACCGGACCTTCCAGTCGTCTCCGTTCCAGCTAGATTCGATCAGCACCAGCCCACGCTCCCTCAGCCTCAAACAGGGTGCCCACAGGGCCGAGCACACGCCACCGGGGGGTGGCAGACCTGACCCGGTCGTTTCCACGCCGCACAGGGGCATGTTTTCACCAGGGACTCTTTCCAGCCGCAATGGGAGCTTGTCCTATGACAGCCTGCTCACTCCCAGCTTAGTGCCCTCTGCTGGTGAGTGTGTCGCCCATCCAGGTGTGCCGACCATGGGCTTCCATTCACCTTTCCTGCCCACAAAAATGTGTCATGTGCGCAGGCCCGAACTTCAGGGGCAGCCCATTGTGTCCCCATATAGCCCTGTTCGCACCGGGCTGATGTATGGAAGGCATTCTCCTCACTTGAGGGAAAGAGAGCAAGAGAGAGAGCGAGAGATAGAACGAGAGAGAGATCCGTCGCCAGTCCGCTATGACAACCTCTCCAAAACCATCATGGCGTCCATCCAGGAGAGGAAGGAGATGGAAGAAAGAGAGAAGCTCATAAGCCGCCACGTCCAGGCTAACTACGCCAACGACTCTGGTGTCTTTGACGGGTGTAGCCGAATCCCACCTGGAGCATCTTACACCGATGGGCAAAGGACAACCGGATCCAGAGGGTATGGTTCCCGTGACAACCTTATAGGGGTCGGATTGGGGTATGCCCCACGGACCCCCGTGCTCCGTTCCTCTGCCTCGTCGTTGGCCCGAGCCCCCAGGACTTCCACTACCTCCCTCCACACGGAGGCTGGGGGAGGAGGGACCTTCCAGTATCGCTCCCCAGCCCACCAACCCCACCATTCTCCTGCAGCTGTACGCAGATCTCCACCCTACTCCCACCAGAAGGTCTCCTTCATTAGCTCCCTGGAAAGAGCAGAATCTCCACACTTAGTAACGAGGTAGGGATCACTCTCAGGTACTCTGTAGGTTGGCTTAAGGTCACTCACCGCTCACTTGGTCCAGACGGCCCTTTGAAGTTCCTCTAAGATCAGAGAAATGGAGACGTGTGCTTCAGTAGTGTATTGGTGTTTGTACTGTACTGCTATTGGTGTTGGTATTGACATTGTTATTGGACATACTGTATTAGTTAGAATTGGTGCTATATTGGTACTGGTACTGTATGAGTGTTGGTGCTGTTCTGGTATGAGTATTGTATGGGTGTTGGTGCTATGTTGGTACTGGTACTGTACTGGTGCTATTATTTTCTATCTCTGCTTGCTGTCTCACATGCCTTTCCTTGTTCCCTCGTGCAGAGAGGACCTCGGTCAAGTCAAAGTCAATGGGCAACCCAAAGGCCAGGCACGAGACTGCCACCTTGGGTCACCCTCTGGAACTTCGCTCAGCCCCAGCAGACACACCAACGTGAAAAAGGTGACGGGAGTGGGCGGGACTACATATGAGATTTCAGTTTAATGGAGGGCTGAAGTAACCAATCCCTGTGTGAAGAAGCACTGCCATGGCAACCGACACTACCACCAACACCATCATCATCAACAACGTCTGTGCGAAAAAGTGAAATCTTCTCTGTTTATATTCTTATCTGGAAGAACACTGTAACAGACCAATCACAGCCTTTCTCACGTGGGACTGATGGTCCAATCAGAGAAGGTTTCTTCACTGTGCCTGTCTCTGCCCTTTTTGGTGACTGAAGGGATGGGCGGAAACATTTCTGTGTGTGTGTGTGTGTGTGTGTGTGTGTGTGTGTGTGTGTGTGTGTGTGTGTGTGTGTGTGTGTGTGTGTTTGGCAGTCAAATGTTTATCAGGAGTTTTTAAAGGGATAGTCCAGCGTTGTCCAGTCTGGTCATTTCAGCACCTCCAGTTTAAACTCACTGACTGTAGATGTCAATGGGAAGCTGCTGAATTGCATCTTTTCTGGAATCCATGGCGATAAGGCGGAGCCTGTGACAACCAATCATATTTGCAACAGTTACAGCAAATATCAGCAGTTACCACCTCTAACTGACCTGTTGAATTGACTGTTTGCTAATGGATCACAGATACAGCACACACCACACTGGAGAACGCGGACTGTTCGTTTAAGTGTCCGTCAGATGAGGATTGCCCGCTGGCCTTATTGTGTCCCTTTATTCAAATAATGTAATAAAAGAATATGGGTTTAAAAAAATAATGCTATGAAGCATCAAGTTCTAAAGGTTTTCTCTGAAAAGGGCTGAATATTCCTACTGTCAGTTTATTAATATCTCTAAAGGATTGAAAAGGTGCTCAGTCCCACCACGTCTGTGTGGAACTGATTTCTCCCATCATGAATGTGTAAAACTACCTTCCAGTATCAACACTACCCTCTACAGCGGTCACCACTGATGGGCACCCAGAATTCCTCCTCCTCCTCCTCCTCCTCCTCCTTTTTCTTCTTCTTCTTCTTCTTTCTGCATTATTTACAGACTGTAGCTGCTGCTGGTGTAGAACTCAGGTCTCATAAAATCTCATCTTAAACTTTGGAATTTTGTTATGTATAAATCTAATTCTATTATATAGAAAATAATAAAATTCAGAGTATTTGTTATATATAAAATCTTCATGATCATCATATTTTATATATATATTAGATATTATTCACACTAATTATTTATAGTGCACCTACATTTTTAAGTATATGCATTAAAACGATGTACTATTATTGTTATTATAAAGAATATATCATTTAATTATTAGCTTAATTAAATAGCACTAAATTACACATTACTAAAACATCACATTATAGTATTATAATGTATTAAAAGTTATGTTGATTATTTAAGTCATAACTTTTTATTTAGTGCCTTTGACTGTAATCTCAGTTATAATAGAACTCATGTATTCTTAATATTATTGTACATAATTAATTAAAATGTGTATATATATATATATATATATATATATGGTGTGCAAATAGAAGGGAGTGTGGGATTGCAATGCTATTAGGAACAATAAATGATTTAAACTGTATGAAAAATATCAGTATTTATTGATCTACTCATACAGAAGTCGTGTCTCTCAGTACAGCGTCGGGCGTCTCTGCATGGAGGTGTAGAGGTTCCTAATGGTGTCCTGTGATGATCCATCCCATGCAGCTTGAATGTTCTCACTCAGTTCTGCAGATGGTGCGGTAGGGGTGGAGTGTTGATAGAGCGTCCAATAGCGTCCCACACATTTTCAATCAGGGACAGGTCTGGAGATGAGACCGACCACGGCGTAGTATCTGTCTTCAAGACGAGATCTTGAGACGGCAGCAGTATGTGGACGAGCGTCGTCCTGTTGGAATAGTCCACTGGTTGCAGGACCTCATTACCGTGTGTCTGACCACTGTGCCGCCATGCCGGTCATCTCCACCAAGACAAATATTAGATGAGGTGGATTTTATGAGATTAACACCAGCAGCTACAGGCCTGTCCAGTTATTAGTTGGTTCCTCTCAAGCCCTTATAAAGTCCAGTCTTTTGGTGAGGTTACATGTGGACACAGTCACGAGGACGGTGAGACGTGACCAGTGCTGCTGCCCAAAGTGACTGATAAATTTACATATGCAAATAAAAGCAGTCGTCCTGTTTAGTTCTGAACACCACTGTTGGGGTTGAATAACTCGGTCACCATCAGTGACGCTGCTGGACAGAACAATATCCTGTGACTGGATTACATGGACTCACCTGCACAAACACCTACAGACACTCATCTGTGATTGGTCAGGATTTGCATGTTGCTACATATTGATATCAGTTTTGCTAAGGCCAGTATCTCAACGATGGTTAACTGATGATGCATCGTGCAGCCCTGTCACACGTCACCGGGTAGTGAATGTCCACAGGTGACCGCTTCCTTCACCTCAACCAGATCCTTTCTGTACTGAAACTGAACTGGAAGAAAGATTGTAGTCCCCTTTGATAAACATCTTTTATATATTTTTTTGTTTTGTTCTGTTTTTTTTTAACATTTATCGTTTAATAATGACACACCTACTCTTAGACTCCGCCCATTAATGTGTTTTAATTAATATTGCTCAGTTAGACAAGTGCCCATTCAACCCTAAAGAGACTGTAGCTGGGTAGATTGTACAGGTGGAGCTACAGTCTCTCATTAAGGTGAATATTAATAACCCTAATTGTAGGTATTGTAATATACACTGAGGAGGAGCTACAGTCTCTCATTAGGGTGAATATTAATAACACTGTAAATGTAGGTATTGTGATATACACTGAGGAGGAGGAGCTACAGTCTCTCATTAGGGTTGAATTGTAGTCCGTCCAACTGAGCAACATAAAGGAAGAACACATTGTGGGCGGAGCCTGGAGGAGACTGACAGCTACACCACAAAAGAATAACAGCCATTATTTTTTATCTTTTACTCCTTTTTATACCCAATATTTGAGTTATTTGATATATTTCTCTTTTTTATACTGGTGTTCAAATCTGGAGTGGATGTTTGTATTTTGAGTAGAGTTTGTTATAATTTATAATTTATGTGTATAAATGTCTTTTTTTTTTTTTTGGTTAGAAATAGACATTTGTTTCAGGGTTGTTGCAGCACGGGGTAGAATGTTACAAGATTTGACTTAAAGGGGATTTGCGGCGGGGTTTTTTTCTCCAGTGTTTTCTGCGTCATGAAACAGTTACCATGTGAACAGAGTGGGTTCGGTGTGAAACGCTCTGTTCTAGATGACCTTACCCATTCAGAATTATTCACAGTGGTGGTGAATGGAACCAGATGTCTGAACCTCTAAAAGCTCCCTCACAGAACGTTATTACACCTAATGCTTATGAATACGCTGCCCGGTGCCCGACACACTGTCATACCAGTTAATATACCGGTTATAACGGTTGTGAGAAGCTTTTAAAATCACATACCATCAAAGCGGTGGAGGGATACATGTTGTGCGGCAAAATATAGTCCCCAAAAATGGATTTGTTCAGATTCCACTTATTTTTATCATCATCAACATTCCATATGAAACCCAGTTTGGTCAGAAGACCTGTAGGTTCTCTCGTGTGTTTGCATAGTAAAAAAAACGGCTCTATTTTTGTTGTCATGGCAATTGATCCCTGGTTCCATCCCCCCCCACTGTAAAGAAATCGGAATCGGGACGTTTCTCTGCAGTTCACTACAGCGTACCGCACTTTCGCACCAACGCTCCACTCTCAATGAGTTCATCTCACACGGTTGTGCCGAGAATTTCCGGAAATGGCGGCGTTCCCCTTTAAGAGGAGCTGTTCTAGGCAATGAAAGCTGGATTCTCTCCGAGAAATTAATCTGCTGTCGTATCGGAGCACGTCAGCCTTTTCTGTAGTCATATGCATCATTTCTGTTGTGCAACAGGTCAAACTCAGCGTTTACGTTACTGTGCTTTACTGTAGTTACTGACGAACACCGTCAGGGGGCTTCGATCGTACTTGATCTTGTGTAACATTTATTTAATCTCATACTTTCATACATGACTTTTCTGTGGCTCGCTGGGTTCAGGCAGCCTGAACACTCGGGCTGTTTTTACGTGATCGTGTCGTATGAGGTCGGTTTCGCCCTTTTCGATGAAGGGAACAGGTGGTCTGGCGCTTCCTCCCATGCTGTCTGGCACAGCAGGCCATTCTGGAGGAAAATGAGAACGAAGTGTGTACAATTATAGACGAGACTCGTGACTATGACTTTTCTGTTTGAATAAAGACTCGTGTTCTGAAGATGAGAAAATATTATAGTTTGATATGGAGGTACAGCTATTATTTTTTTGTTCATCCAGAATAAATATAGATCGAAAGTTGACACGTTTCCTCGCTTTCTTTTCTGTTATTAAAAAAAAAAAAGTATTCGGACAACATTCTGTATTCCGATGTTGGATGACCACCATCCCATCCCATCACTGGAACACCTGCTCATACAGGATCCTTCCCCGTTTCTTCTGAGTTCATCCTGCACTGGTTGGATGGACGTCGGTCGAGTTGCCCTGTTAGGGTGAATTGAATCTCTGCTTTGGAACATTGCTGTGAGGATTTGACTGCATTCCCCAAGCATCGACAAGAGTTAGGTAGTGAGGTCAGGATGTTGGATATTCACCACCTCACCTCATCCCCTGGCCGAGAACATTGAGCTGCGGAGCAGTAGAACTGTATTCTCTGAACTGAAGTGGGATTAAAGTGGGATGAGGTGCAGCAATGGGGCATCCTGACCTCACTAACTAATGCTGTTATTGATGCTGAATGCAATCAGATCCTCAGAGCAATGTTAGAAAATCTAGCAGAAAGCTTTCTCTGGACAGTAGAGACAGTTAATCCAACAAACGCAGGAGAAACCTTTAAATACCCTTGATTTCAGAATGAATAACAAATGAGCAGGTGTCCCAATACTTTTGTCAATATAGTGTAAACAAAGTATTTCATGTTAAAGGCGTACGTTAAGCCTCTTTATGATCGTGGCACTTCAGTAAGGACTTTTACAAAATAAAAGCACACAAAAAAATCCAAAATCCAAACATATAAAATAACTGAAAATTAAAATACAAAATAAAAGCACACAAAAATGCAAAATCCAAACAATATATAAAATAGCTGAAAATTAAAATACAAAATAAGAGCACACAAAAATCCAAACAAAATATAAAAAACTGAAAATTAAAATACAAAATAAAAGCACACACAAATCCAAACATGAAATAACTGAAACTTAAAATACAAAATAAAAGCACACAAATATACAAATAATATATGCAATAACTTAAAATGCAAAATAAAAGCACACAATCGAAACAATATTTAAAATAACTGAAAATTAAAATACAGAATAAAAGCACACAAAAATGCAATTAATATATGAAATAACTGAAATTGAAAATACAGAACAAAAGTACAGAAATATGAAATTAATATATATAATAAATGAAATACAGAATAAAAGCACACAGAAATCCAATTAATATATGAAACAGGTGAAATTGAAATACATTGTTTATAATGTAAATATAGAAAAAAAAAAGAATTGCAAACTAAATATGCAATAAACAGCAGAACAATATTCAGTAATACTGAAGCTGTAAGTGTGAGAAGCGCACGTGCACATGTGTGTAAACACGCCTCGTGGTGGGCGTAGAGCGCGTGCTCGCAGTGCGTGCGCGCCCCCGCCGCCCCAGGTGAGAGAGAGAGAGAGAGAGAGAGAGAGAGAGAGAGAGAGAGAGATGGGTGTGTGACAGTGTGTGTATGTGTGTGTGTGTGTGTGTGTGTGTATGTATGTGTGTGTGTGACAGAGTGGATGTGAGCTGTCGCTGCAGGATGATGAAGGTGAAGCTCGTGGCTTGTTTGCTGCTGCTGTGGATCAGCGCGTGCAGAACCAAACAAGTGAGTAACAACAGAGAGAGAGAGAGAGAGAGAGAGAGCAAAGCTGTGTTCAGTAGTGTGTGTGTGTGTGTGGGTGTGGGTGTGTGTGTGTTTCTCAACTTATAGTCAGTGCAGTGGCTATAGTAAGTGCGCTGTGTACAGTCAGTGCAGTGTGTATAGTAAGTGCAGTGTGTATTGTAAGTGGTGTCTATAGTAAGTGCAGTGTCTATAGTAAGTGCAGTGTCTATAGTCAGTGCAGTGTCTATAGTCAGTGCAGTGTCTATAGTCAGTGCAGTGTCTATAGTCAGTGCAGTGTCTATAGTAAGTGCAGTGTCTATAGTAAGTGCAGTGTCTATAGTAAGTGCAGTGTGTATTGTAAGTGCAGTGTGTATTGTAAGTGGTGTGTATTGTAAGTGGTGTCTATAGTAAGTGCAGTGTCTATAGTAAGTGCAGTGTCTATAGTAAGTGCAGTGTGTATTGTAAGTGCAGTGTGTATTGTAAGTGGTGTCTATAGTAAGTGCAGTGTCTATAGTCAGTGCTGTGTCTATAGTCAGTGCAGTGTCTATTGTAAATGTGGTGTTTATAGTAAATGCAGTGTCTATAGTAAGTGTCTATAGTCTGTGCAGTGTCTATAGTCAGTGCTGTGTCTATAGTCAGTGCAGTGTCTATAGTCAGTGCTGTGTCTATAGTAAATGCAGTGTCTATAGTAAGTGTCTATAGTCAGTGCAGTGTCTATAGTCAGTGCTGTGTCTATAGTCAGTGCTGTGTCTATAGTAAGTGCAGTGTCTATAGTAAGTGCAGTGTGTATAGTCAGTGCAAAGTCCATAGTAAGTGCAGTGTGTATAGTCAGTGCAGTGTGTATAGTCAGTGCTGTGGCTGTAGTCAGTGCGGTGTCTATAGTCAGTGCGGTGTCTATAGTCAATGTGCTGTTTATAGTAAATGCAGTGTCTATAGTAAGTGTGTATAGTCAGTGCAGTGTCTATAGTAAGTGCGGTGTGTATAATCAGTGCAGTGTCTATAGTAAGCTGCGGTACCTGTAGTAAGTGCAGTGTCTATAGTAAGTGCAGTGCCTATAGCAATTGTAGTAAGTGCAGTACCTATAGTAACTGTTCTAACTAATAAGCACATTTTCTATCGTAACTGTAGTAAGTGCAGCACCTGTAGAAACTGTAGTACGTCCAGTACCTATTGGAATCCTAGTGAGTGCAGTACCTATAGAAATTGTATTAAGTAGTAACTGTAGTAAGTGCAGGACCTATAGCAAATGTAGTAAATGCAGTATCTTTAGTAACTGTAGTAACTGCTGTATCTTTAGTAAGTGTAGTAACTGCTGTGTCTTTAGTAACTGTTGTAATTGCTGTGTCTTTAGTAACTGTAGTAACTGCTGTATCTTTAGTAACTGTTGTAACTGCTGTATCTTTAGTAACTGTTGTACGTGCAGTTGCTGTAGTAACTGCTGTATCTTTAGTAACTGTTGTACGTGCAGTTGCTGTAGTAACTGTAGTAACTGCTGTATCTTTAGTAACTGTAGTAACTGCTGTATCTTTAGTAACTGTTGTACGTGCAGTTGCTGTAGTAACTGTAGTAACTGCTGTATCTTTATTAACTGTTGTAACTGCTGTATCTTTAGTAACTGTTGTACGTGCAGTAGCTGTAGTAACTGTAGTAACTGCTGTATCTTTAGTAACTGTTGTAACTGCAGTTGCTGTAGTAACTGCTGTATTTTTAGTAACTGTTGTACGTGCAGTAGCTGTAGTAACTGTAGTAACTGCTGTATCTTTAGTAACTGTTGTAACTGCAGTTGCTGTAGTAACTGCTGTATCTTTAGTAACTGTTGTACGTGCAGTAGCTGTAGTAACTTTATTAAGTGCAATTTGTTGTTTGTGTTGGACACAGATGGAAGTTTGCCTCTGCTTTTAACTCTTTGAACCCAAGGTCCGCACTTGGCAGGCAGTTACATACCATTTTCTAGGCTTCATAACTCAGCATCAGAGAACCCTACAGACTCGAAATACATATCGTGACAAACATGCCTTTGGATAATAGCATAATTGTGACATGAAATGGCGAGTACTCAGCTCGGAACACAGCGCAAATTCACTTGTTTCCACTGGGGTTAAATGCCACAGTCTTCCAGTGCATGTTTACTACTCTGCCCATGTGTAGATGCTCAATATGCATGCAGACTGTGACTGATCAGTGAAAGGAGGCGGGGCTAAGGACGTCACCTAACCAGGGGCTGTTTACTCTCATACTCTCCCTCTTTAAAATGCTTTATTTTAAGGTGGCTCACAGTTTAAAAACAGCTCTCGTCATTTTCAAAGAAGAAATATTGCATGGCTTGATTCCTCCTGTGTGTGGTATTACTGTGGGTTTGGTCGTTTGTTGTTGAGGAAGGGATTAGTGTGTTTGAAAGGTGATTAACAGATTCCCAAGAAGGTGCTTGTAATGGTGGGACCTGTCCGGCTGCCAGAATTGGCCATGCGGTCAGTATTGGAGTTTTACCTGAACTAACCCTGCCCTATTGTTAGGGTTGTATTACACCCGGAAATATTCATTCAGCAGAATCCAGAATCAGGAATACTTTATTGATCCCAGGAAATTGCACATTCTTGCAGCTGCACCCATTTATATCAAATCTAAAACATGAAAACAGTAATAAAAAGAATAAGCAGAATTCCAGTGCAACCAGACGGTCATACAAAGCGGAACACCTTTACTTTTACAGAGTTCTAAAACTTGCTGGTGTGTGGGAATGTGTGTGTGCATGTATACCTAGATATGGATTGCCATTCTGTCCCAGTGAACATTCATCCTTCCAGCACTGGCAGCATTGTGGGATGGGAAGTTTTAGATGTGGGTACTGGGAATGACGAAACAGGTCAGAAAATGTCTATACTCATGACCTTCATTCCCATCCATGCCCATACCCTTTATACCTACATATACCCATCAACACCCATACTCATTATACCCATATCATCAATCTGTGTGACTCACTGTTATCTAGAACCAGCCAAATGCATTCATACTCATCCATAACAACCCATTCATACTCAGTCGTATAACCGAACTCATTTACATTAGCATAGTGTAAACGGGATGCTTAAATCACAGTCTCAAGCTGTGTGATCTCACTTCTGACACTGTATGACTCACTGTTATCTAGAACCTGAATTGTTCACTTGGTCTTAAATTAGGATGAATGACAGAATTTTTAGATTCAACAATGAACCTTTACTGAAATGTCAGTGTGAGTAGTTGCATTCACTGTGTGTGTGTGTGTGTGTGTGTGTGTGTGTGTGTGTGTGTGTGTGTGTGTGTGTGTATTTGAGGAGGTACCCATCTCACATTATTATGTGCCTGAAGAGGCATACTTAATGCGGCCTTTGTCTGCTTTTGTAATCAGTTGATTTTTGGAACGAGCTTGAAAAATTTGCTCCATCGCCCCCAAGGGGAAAAAAATCTGTAGCAAAATGCCACCCACCCATTACCATCACCCATAAATCTATATCCACCCAAACTGATCCATAACCATAACTCTCCATACACATTCAAACTGATCCATAACCATAACCCTCCATACACATTCATACTCATCCATAACCATAACCCTCCATACACATTCATACTCATCCATAACCATAACCCTCCATACACATTCATACTCATCCATAACCATAACCCTCCATACACATTCATACTCATCCATAACCATAACCCTCCATACACATTCATACTCCTCCATAACCATAACCCTCCATACACATTCATACTCCTCCATAACCATAACCCTCCATACACATTCATACTCATCCATAACCATAACCCTCCATACACATTCATACTCCTCCATAACCATAACCCATCATTACTCTTACTCTCACTTTTCGTGTGAGTGGATGTGGCTCCATGCACTGTGTAGCTTTGTTAACGTGTTGGATATCAGATTGGCCCTCATATGTATGTGATTTTGTTGAAAATGATGTGGATTTGACGTGTGTATGCGTTTACTCCTGTGTGTGGGAACATGACTCTGAATCTGCCACTGAATTCTCCAGCTCCTTTGTTTCTTGCCTGTGTGAGGTTTAATTGTGTTGGCTCTGTTGGTTGAATCACATACCAAATCTGTGAATAATTTCTGTAAATGAGTCAGCAGCCTATCATTGATAGCGCCTTCACACACACACGCACACACACACACACACACACACACATCCCCAATCTGGACATACTCACATGTGGGGAAATTGCACACCAAACTATGTTAATTGGTGCAAAACCACCCATAGAGACCTCAGAACTGTACTGGCCAGCAAAACACATTTTTGGGAGCATTTGGGGATATGATATTTCACATCAGATTTCCATCATCACGTATCTGGGATAAACATTGTGAATGCTAGAATAGCTCCTCTAAACATCGCTGTGGTTTTCAGGGCACTGCTATGGGTAGCTGGTAGCTGTTATGTTTAATAATCACAGCCTTGGCTTTTCCCGACACAGATTAGGTCTAATGTTTGACTAATTTATGCTGTCATGGGAATTCTCAGCTGCAAACGTCCAAAAAAGGCCACAAACTGTTGAATGTTGTGTAGGCATCTCAACTCACCAGGTTTCAGTCCCTTACTGACCATAAGACTGTTTTCTATAGACTTGACTTTACGCTTTAAAGAGCAACAATTGTGACGTAATCACGAGCAGGAATTCGAAGGAAACATAGTGCTGGGCGATATGACCTCAAATCAGTATCACGATTAATTGAACATTTTACCTCCATGACGATTAACAAACCATTGTTTTGTTTTTGTTTTGTTTTTTGGTGTCATTTTCACACACGATGGTACATTTTTAAGGGTACTTGAACAAACACATCACATAGAGGTTCTGAATGTTTTGATTAATTGCCCACCCCTGCATACTACCCAAACACCGGCTACAGCCCCTGTCCACAATCGTTAGTGTGGCATGAGCATGCTGGCTGCTGGCCTCCTCCAGCATCACGTGGCATTGGCATGCAAGCTACGGCTCCGATTCCAGATTTGATAGGACTGTTTTTAAGCCAGGTTCCTTGTCCCCGCTCATGTCTCGTAAAATAAACCTAGTCCTGTCATGAGAATTGAAGCAACCAGTATGTTTCTGCTACGTTTGACAGTAACTTCACTGCTGTTGCTCTTTAAATCGTCTGTTTCAGTTTAAATAAACGTCCCTAATTGTTTATTTAGGTATAAAGAAGCTGATGTGAAGGAATGAGGAGCAGCTTTCCAATAACATGAAGCTGCCACATGTCCAAAAGTATTTGGACACCCCTTTTTATTATCACTTTGAGCTACTTTAAGTAGCACCCATTGCTGACACAGATGTGCAAATGCACACAGCTTGTCTAATCCCTGTAATTCTCTGGAATTAATGTATGTGTGTGTGTGTGTGTGTGTGTCTTCTTGCGCATTTGTTTTCCTCCTCAAATTCTAAGAAGCAGTTTGGCTTGAAAATTTAGACTGAATGGATGAGTTGGTTGAGTGAGAGATGGAGGCTGAAATGGGGAGAGAGAAGTGTGTGTGTGTGTGTGTGTGTGTGTGTGTGTGTGT